>JABFPM010002895.1:0-15499 GCA_022817325.1 Idris sp. 1 HC-2018
CCTGCAAATATTTCATTGTTTCAAAAGATATTTTATGAGTTATAAAAAAATTTAGTTAAACCCAAAAAAACGAACTTTGGAGGCGGCTCCACTAGGGGTTCACTGAGTCTGCACAAACTTGGAGCAAATTTTGGAAGCCACGCTGGTTCGATTGCAGTTACACCTCTCATATAAGTTTTATTAGTTTCATAAAGTTCTTGATAGACAACCCATTCTGGACAGTTTTGTCTTAAAACGCTGGTAGAATGCATGAAAACTGGTTCTTCCATTTCCATGGCGCTATAAAAATACACGAATACATAAATTATAAAGTCACAATATAGTTATAAAAACAAAAATTAAGAAAAAAATTAAATTATCTTACTGATAAGCGTATTTGTATTTTTTCTTATTGTTTTTGTCAGGTATTTCATCTGAAGGTATTTTTCTGGCAATTTGATCAGCGTTACCTGCTAGTATAATTTGTCTCAAGAGCTTTGCAACAGTATCTGTTGGAGGTTGCATGCTAAAATAAATTTAAATTTTTAATTACATTAAATATTAATAATCAATTTATATTAATAATCAATTAATATAATGCATTTACTCTGGATCCACGGTCAAGTTTAGTCCTGGGACATTTAAAATAATTTCATTGGTCAGCTGTCTTCGTAATTTTCTCACTTCAATAATGGCCTTTTCTCTTAATCCCTGTTGCAAACAAAACGACGACAGCTTTCCTTTTTTAGCAGCATATTCTGCTGCACCAATTGCATGAATCAATATCATAGGATCACCTAAATATATAATTCGAGACCACTTTTAAAATCTTTCTAATTATATTTTTAGATCGCATTAGAAATAACTTATTTTATACCCAAAAGAAAACTATTTCCTGTTCCAGCCCAGAATCTTCTTGTTTGCATCCATTTGGTTTTTTCCTCATTATCTGACATGTTTTCTATCAAAATTTCTTGTATAGAAAGAGCTGCTACCATACAAATGGTGTAGCCAAATAAATCATACTGGTAAGACAGAGCTAGCATTTTACCGTAACGAGGTGCCACAGGAAATGATGCAATTGTTTTTCCAAGATCAGTTACTTTAGCATTGTACAGATCTGAAATATATATTTATTTATTTTATGTATTCAATAAATAATTAATTCTAATCTAACAAGTATCAATTTACCTTTTTGAGTTAACGGAGAAGATTCTAAAGCACCTAAAATTCTTAATCTTTTTTCAGCTACTTCTAATTGTCCTTCACCAGGCGGTGTAGGAAAGGGAAAATTCACAACCTTGTCGATGTTCATGACTTTTAGTTGTAAAACAATATCGTCAACTGGTTTTCGACAAATTTCTGGCTCTGTAAACTCGGGGAATTTGTCGTTGAATACTGCCGAAGAATAAAGACTAAAAGATAAAAATATAAATGTTTAATAAAAGCCTATTTATTTTATTTAAAAAAATATTTACTTATTAAGTTATAAGTACCGATAACAGTGTCCAGGGCCAGTTCTTCCACATCTTCCTGCTCGTTGCTTGGCTGCAGCTTTGCTCGTAAAATCAACGACATAAGTACTCACTCCAGTAACTTTGTCGTAAAGTCTGATTTTTGTTTTTCCAGAATCAACTACATATTTTATGTTTGGAATTGTCAATGACGTTTCTGCAACATTCGTTGACACTACGCATAATCGGGTGCCTTCAGGAGGTGGCTCAAAAACCTATTTTAACAAGTTTTTATAAAATGTAATGACAATTGATTTTGATTTAAATATTATTGTGAATAATTATAAACATAAATGCTCACTTTTGCTTGTTTATGACTTGGAAGAAGAGAATATAATGGCAAAACCCAAAGTGGTTGTACATTTTTCATTTTACTTAGGTCACAAATTATATCTTCATCGTCTTGACCTTGAAACTCATCATCGCTATCAAATTTATCAAAATCTCTTTCTTCCAAATCTTCTTGAGTGTCATCTGTTGGTACTGTCGAGTACCTATAAACATGTTTAAATGTTGAATTTTGAATAATAAAATGTCATTATAAGTTGTACATTTTGCTTACATATCAAGATCAAAAGTTGGCAATTCGGCAAATTTTTCTTCTACTTTTTGCTTTTTCTTTGGACGTTTTTTATTGCTGAAAAATTCCTCATCAGATTCTTCTTTGTATAACTTTTCTTCATTTGTTTGTTCCTCAGACTTTGTTTCCTCATTTTTCTTGGCTGCATCTAATTCTTTCTTTTTCCATTCTTGTTTTTTACTCAAAGGAAATAATTTTCGCAACTGTCTGGTAAGATAATTTACTTCACGTTGTCCTAAAAATAAGTAAATTTGTTATTTAATAATAATTATAAGTATAATAAATTATATTTAAAAGAGAAAATTACCTGTTAGAAATACTAATATTGCTCCATCTGTTAATGTCGTGTGTATTCTAATAACTTTTCTCAGAGCATCTTTTATATAATCGTCACTAGTTTGTCGGTTATAGTGTACTGTAACAGGAAATTGTCGCGATGGAACATTTATGACTGGAGGTTTCACTTTAAACAATCGTTCATTGTTTATAAAATCTTCGACTCGCAAAGTTGCAGACATGATAATTAATTTCAAAGGAACGATTTTATCGTCAATCTTTTTTTTCATCCGCAAGTTTACTATTCGAGTTAAAAATCCTATTAAAATGTCTGTATATACACTGCGCTCGTGAGCTTCATCCAAAATGATAACAGAATATTTTTTTAAAAAGAAATCCTGAAAGCAAATAAAAAGTTTAAAAATACATTATACAGGAAATGTAGACAATTAACCCTAGAAGTACCAGAAAATCTGTAGCACAAATTTGTCCTTATTTAATATAACGCAAAAGTGATTTTTTTCATGATTTTTTATAATACAACTCAAATTACAAAGGGAAAAATTTTTTATCTTAGTCTTTCAAGAGGGTATAGATTCCTTTTTTATTGTTAAAAAATATTTTAGTCATTAATATGTAATTAAAATGATTATTTTATAATCTGGCAACGTATTAAGATCATATATTATAAAAAAGTATTTAAAGTGATTTTATAATAATTTATATATTAAACAAACTTAATAGAGACAAATTTATCCTCTTGGTATGAATTTCTAAGTAAACAGTATTACAATTTTGAAACAAGTAAATTCGTTTACTTAAAAATTTGTAGAAAGTAACAAATCTTCGACAAAATAATTTTCATAAAATTTCAAGTAAATCCGTTGAAAATTAAAACTCTTATAAAGATTTATATTTCAAACAGGGACAAATTTGTCCCCTTGGTACTTCTAGTGTTAAAGTATATTAAAAAAGGCAACCTTTTGTATTTCTTTCAGAAGAATACCATCAGTCATGAATTTGATTTTTGTGTCGTCAGTCACGTTTCCTTCAAATCGAATAAGATAAGAAACTTCTTTTTTGGACAAATTCAGTTCTTTTCCTACTCGTTGGCTCATTGAAATTGCAGCTACTCTTCTTGGCTCAGTAATGCCAATCATTTTTTCCTTCGCATAGCCTGCTTCATACAAAAATTGTGGCACTTGGGTAGTTTTTCCTAGACAAAAAAAATGTTTTAAATTTTTAAAGTTTACTCTTTTTTTACAATGATTCATTTTTAAATGATATAAAAACTTACCACTCCCAGTTTCTCCTGTTATTATGACAACAGGATTTTCATTAATAATTTCAATAATCATCTGTTCTTCTCCCAAAATCGGAAGTTTTGATCGTTCTTCTTGAATTTCAGCCAAACGTTGCACCATGACAAAAGTTGCTGGAACTCTTTCAACTTGTTTGACTTTTTCAACTTGTTTATCGACTTTATTTCCAACTTTCTTAGTTTCTTTTTTCTCGGGTTCACTTTTTTCTTTTTTGTTCGCTTTATTTATATTCTCATCGTCTTTTTTATTTTCTTTTACGATTGTTTTTACATCGTTTTCAGAATTCTTTTCCTCTTCATTCTCCAAACTTTCATCTGAATCACTGCTCTCAGAATTCTAAACAAAATAAATCAGTTTATAAACAAAATGTATAAACTAAATATATCGGTTTGGAAAAAAAATAACTTACATTCAAATCTATAACATTTGGATCTTTTTTATTAGTACTTTTTGCGTTGATTAACTCTGATCTTTTTCTTTTCGATCCTTTTATGGCATTTACTTGGACCTCCTCGTCAGATTCATCTTGTTTTAATGGCTTTGGAATGTATTCCGGTTTATTTAATTCACGATAATGTTTTTTCAATCCTTTTGTTTGAACACTAGTTAAAGTTGTATATTGACTTAATTCTTTTTCCGGTGCTTGTACTTTTGACAGTTCTTCTAGTAATGCTGCTCTCTGTTTAAGGAAATAAAAAGTTAATAACCAATTTCAATGAATCTTTAAAAAAATAAAGTTATACCTTATTATTAATTATACCTTAGTCTTTTTAAGCTTTTTATTCACAACTTGTTCCAATTTTTTCCTTTGCTTTTTGGACAACAATTTTTTAATTGTATGTGCTTCCACTTTCTTTTTTGTTTTTCTTTTTTCACTTGGTAAAACGAAAGAATTACAGTCATTATATTTGTCATTTTGAATGCTGATGTCAAGTGCAATCTGTCAACAAAACAATTTTATTATAAAAAAAATCAATTTCAATTAATATAAAATAAATGTTTGCTATAAAATTAAAAATCTACAATCTTTGCCTATATTTACAAATTTATGTAACAAGAGACGTTAAATAAAAAATAATTATTAACAAGAATAAAATGTATAAATAAAAAGAAACCTCTTTTAAAGTTGAATTGTCAATTTCAACGTTGGCACTTGTTCGAGCCATTGAATTGTATCCTTTTTTCTTTTCCATTTTTCTTAATTTATTTTTTATCTTGTGATAATTATTAACACTGCATTTATTTTTATTAATTGTTTGTGTTATTTATTTTTCTGCTGTTGAAGGTTAAAAACTACACGTGTGTTTTACATGCTTCGTTTTTTAACTTTCTGAGGTTGCCTCCACTGCACACCATAAAGTGTAAAGTTGTGCGTTTAATTTTTGAATGTTGGCTACCTGAGTCGATTAGCTCCATTATGCTCCATTTATCAATCTGTCTTTCTTATATATCTATATAATCATTGTGTAATTCTCAATATTTTGTGTGTTTTTATTTATTTCTAATTTTCTTAATTATTAAAAAATTCATATTTAGAGACAAACAACACAGACCTATTTATTCATCAATCATATTACAATTTTAGGAATTGTTACCAAATGTCTCTGTTCCTTCGAATTACTAGAGTTGACATATAATTTTTTTATTTATTTTTTTTTATTTAAACAAATTAAATTTTACAATCAAACATGAATGATGAATTAAAAGAAAAATATTTGGAACTTCTTCAACGATTAAAAATAAGTGCTAATGTTGATTCTTTTGGTATGTCTTTTACATTATATTTCATTAATAATATTTGTAAACAAGAAAATTAACTTATTATATATAAGTTCCAAATTTGACAAATTATTTTATCTTAAAACAAACTTTGATGTGGAACAAATTATACTCATAATATATAAAAAGAAAATTAACATTTATTTTTTTTAGGTGATGATAAATTTAGTTTAAATCATTTATTTCAAATTAATACTTCAGATGGTATTCCTATTCGAAAATTGTTTATAGCTAATTTAGCAGAAAGAGTAAGTATACATATTTTTTCAGTTGGCGTTAAAAAATGAAATTTAATAATAAAATAATAATGAATTTTGTAGACCACTTATAAAGATTTGGAAAATGTCTTTTCTAAATACGGAGAGCTTGATGGTTGCTATTTACAACGAAATGCCAACAAAAAGAATTATGCTTTTGTAACTTTTCGGGATCCTCAGAAGGCTTTAAAGTAATTACAGTATTATAAAATTAAAGTTTTTAATTTTTTTATAAAAACATTTAAATTTATATAAAATTTATAAAATAATATATAATATATGAGATTGTAATTAATTTGTAAAATAAAATTCAGCGCCAGATTAGATGGACATAACAAAAAAATTCGTATCCATAATCGTGATTTACGAGTATTCCCAGCTGATTCGTGGCACCAGCCTGAGAGTATTGAATGTCAAAATAAACTGGCTCAACTAAAAAATAAAATCCAATTATCGGAAGATTTTATTGAAGATGACAGTGACACTGAACAAGACAGATCTTTGATCAGCAAATTAAATGACGACTGTCTTATGCATATATTTCAATTTTTACCTATACCATATAGAGTGAGAATTGAAAGAGGTGATTGATCATTAATTTATTTTCATTTATAAAGTTTTATTTATATTATCTTAGTTAAATATGTTTACTGATAATAAATAAAAACTTGTCAACTGTTTTCAGTTTGCAAAAGATGGCGTACAGTTAGTCTCAATTCCTGGCACAGTTTTCGTAAACTCGACGTTTCATCTCTGTCGCAGAAGTGTGATACCTTAAGCAACTATTTTGTCGATAAATCAAATCTCAGGAAAGTGCTTCTCAGATGTGGCCAATTTTTAACAGAAATTACTTGTTCAGGAGAAATATTCAGTATAAATCAAAATCCAATGTCAATCATCACAAAACTCTGCCCGAATATTCAAAAAATTGATCTCAGTGGAATTACAATGACTCCATCTGGAATTGATTCTCTGACCAAGACTTACAATAATTTAAAAGAAGTAAAACTGGGAGCATGCTCTTACTGTTGTGATAATGATTTGAAACATCTGTTTCAAGGAAATCCAAATCTCAAGAAATTTGAAATATCCACCGACGAAATCAATGGTTCCTGTTTGATTGCATTACCCGAATCTTTAGAGGAACTTAGTCTTCAATTTTGCGATGGCATTGTGTGTAACAACTTTTGTGAAGTAAGTATATAACAAATTTTTAAATTTAAAAACACAATGCAATCAGTCTAATTAATTAATTTACATTTGCAGGCAATACAAAGATTGAAAATGTTAAAACATTTGACAATAATAAGCTGCGTAAGGATGTACGATTCTGCCTTAGAAGAATTAAGTAAATGTCAAGAAATTAATAGTGTGGTTTTAAATGGAAACTTCCACATGTTGAGTTCAAAAGGGATGAAAAATATTGCTAATATGACTAATTTAAAAGAACTCAATCTCGAGGATTGTAAATATTTAGTGACAAACGATCTTCTTGTGGAACTATCGTTGTTCTGTGTGAACCTCATTAATATCAACATCAATGGTAAACATTATAATGAGTATAAACTAGAGATTTATAATAATTATTCTAATGGTTGATATTTTTTAGAATGCAAACAAGTAACTGAAGAAGGAGTCGCTCCACTATTTACATTGCCAAATCTTCAACACCTGTCGATGATTTCCTTATCATCAGTCAGCAATTTTTTTATCAACATTAGCAATATTCCTCTTAAATTAAAGACTTTAAACTGCGAACAAATGTTTGATTTGTCGGAAAAAAGTGTTTGTATTCTAATTGAATCTGCTCCTGACTTGGAGTTATTAATTCTCAATAAGTGTTCCAAGATAACAAACAGATTGCTTGAGGTTGCAGTAAGGTGCACGAAAAAGCGCACAAACAATACTTTGTTGAAAATAGAAGTATGTGCTACGTCCGTTAATACTTTAAAAATGACTGAAATATCTCCACTACTGCACATCGTTCATTTAAAAAATATATCAAATTATGATTTAGATTATTAACAAGACTAAACTCATGCTTTTATATTTTAAAGTTGAATTTTTATTTTTGTCGAATTTCAATTGGTTATACTCAATTTTATCTTCATTTATTAGTGTTTAAAAGATTTTTGCAAGAAAAACATATTTTCAACTTCAAAAGTAAATCGTTTTGTAGATATTATTAAAAGGTGCTAGTTATATGTATATTTTTTGACACTGTTTTGTCATGTTGTAATTTTGTTCTGCCATAATGTATAATATTATTTATTTATTTATTTATCTATTTATTTACTGTAAAAGATATATATTTTAGATCTATATGCTCAATGCCAAATGTACAAAAACTCGCATGTATACTTAAACATTATCTTCAATAAACAGATTAATTGAAATATATACAAAAAGGCTTTATCAGAAGTAAAACTTTTTTTAAATACACTTTAAAACTAATTTTGGAAATAAATATTTGTTTAATTTATTAACTGAAAAATATTTTTGTCAATCATTTTGTTGAAATAGAAAGATATCAGCAAAATTCTTGACAATGACTTATAAAAATAAGTAGTTGTAATAAAGAGCACATGTAATTTTATCTGAATATAGATTTTAATTATCTATTTATGTACATTGTTTGATTATATACAACATTTTTAGTGAAAAAATTATTCTTTATGAATATAAAATTAAATATAATTTTATAAGCTGTAAGATTTACTTTTTTTAATTAAAAAATCTTTTTAAAATTGATTGTTGTGATTTTTTTATAGTTACTTTTTTGATATAAATATATATAAATCGATGCAATTTATTGCTTATGGTTGTTTAAAATATTTTTTCCACCATTCTTAAATATTTTCATTGGTATTTTTTTAGCCTGAAAAATACATATTTGAAAATATATATGTTATTTTGTTACAATCAAATTATTTTGTTAATTTATTGTACAATAAAAAGTGTTTCATATAATAAAATAACGTTTAAAATTTTTGATTTGTTTAGATTGTATAGCTTATATATAGTTGAAAATTTTCTTTTTCTTTATATACATAATTAATTTAATGGTTTTTATTTTAATTATATATTTTAAAAGTTATTAAAATTATACAAAAAATTAGTTTTCATCGGAATATCATTTCTTTTCTTCAACTCCAGTATTTTGTATTTCTTGTTGTTTTTCAATCTGCGCTTTACGTTTGCGATTTAACGTTTTCTTAACAGCTATGGCACCTATAAATTAAAACAATATGTCATTTAATTATAAACTATTCAAAATAAATAAATTTATAAACTTACATTTCACAGTTTTCCATAAATCTATTTGTCTTTTTAACCGAGAGTTTACAATATTTCTAAAATTAAAATTGAATTTTGTATAATACGTACAATCAAATAATTATTCTCTTAATTTGTATCATTATTTATATTTGTTATTTATCACTTCATGAGAATGAAAATTACTTTTTGTGACTTCCTTCCTCATGTCGTTTATAAATACTCATCAATAAAGCAGATTCTTCAGTTGAAGCAAAAAGAAAAGTTTTAAGCCATGGTTCAGTTCTTCTGAATTTAAATAATTTCAACCATATCTGTAATAAAAAATTGTAATTCATAACATTTCTGTATATATGATTTAAATTTCATGAAAATATCAAATATTTTACCAAGTCAATACATTCTGTAGAGTACCACAAATAGAAATATAGTAATCTTGAAGAATCAATTTCCTTATCAGGTGATAAAAGAAAATTAGGGGTAAAATATAGATACATCAAAACCCTAAAAAAAGCCAAATTAACAAGAATATTATTAATTGATATTATAAATAATAATAATTTTAAGGAGAATATTAAAAAAAATAAATGTTATTACCAATAAATCCAGTGAATCACAAGAAGAAATACAGAAAATATATTTCCACAATTATCTTTCCACAGTATAAATAAGAAGCGACATGCTTCCAAAATTAAAATATCCACTATTTTTATACCCAATACATACGCATAATGAGGACTAAAACTGGAATTCAAAAAACATTTTTAAAACTGATTCAAATTATCTAAATAAAAATTGCAATTTATTTCGTACCAATAATTGAAATCGTTGAACACAAATAAAGTGAATAGTAAGTGAGAAAATCCGGTCATCCAAGTGTTGCAACTCAAAACTTTAACGCCAACAAAATGTAAGCTAAAACCTTTCATCAAAAGATATACCAAATACAAATTTGAGTCCGAAGGCACTTCTGATAGATGATAAAAACGTAAATAAATCAATGCTAGTGCATGAAAACTCCAACTCCATGTTAGATTAATAATTCTAATTCTTTGAGTTAAATTAATATTCTTTTGTCTAAGGAAAGCCTGAAAAAAAATTCAAAATCATAAAATGCAGTAAACTTATTTTATTTTATAAATAAAACTTGCAGAAATAATACATTTAGAACAGTTGTTATTACTAAAAATAACGAAGACTCTCCTTTGTTAGTTATATATACTTACATTGAAATATGCTTTAAAAATGATGTAAAACAACGTCCATAGTAAAACTGTACTAGTAAGGTAAACATTGTCTTTATTACTTTTTTCTGGCTCATGTACATTTAAGTAATCAGAAGGTGATAAGTTCAATTGCAACCGACTTAAAAAACTCTGAAATTGCAACATCCATTTGCTTACTCCAAAGTTCATTATTTTTTTATTTCCCATAAATAATAATTGTTTATAAACTACAACGACTGTGATATAGATTTATTTACAATAACAAAATATAAATAAAATTAAAACTTTCTTAAATAACTTTGAGATTTAATGACATAATTTATAAATTGCTTACCATTTTGCTAAATTATTTAGTTATATTAACAAAGGTTAGAAGAATAAACGAACATTTGACAAAAAATATTCTTGTCATTGTTATATATAGCTTAATTAAAAATACAAGAATTTCATTTTTTGAGAAAACTGCAAAAAATCAATTGACCGTGATTTGTACATTTTTGCGAATTTATTATAATACAAAAGTTTATGCCAAATCAATAAACTTAACAAAGAAATAACTGCAAACTAGTTCAGAATCATTTTGTTAAATAAACTGCTTTCTCACGACTTGTCACAATTTATTTAAGTTAAACAATTACTTTTTGTAGTGAACGATAAATGTCAAAAACAAATTTTCAAAACAAATTGAGACAATTTCGGTGAGAAAAAAAGTGTAAATATGAGAGCAAAAACGTGAAAGTGACATCTACAAACGCGGGAGATTTAAAACATCGTTATAAAATATTTGATTTAAATCATCTTGTTTAAACTTATTGTATAAGAAAATTATCTGTTTCAAATTTTTTTTATTATTTTAATAAAATAAAAATTAAAATTAATGTGGATATTTCTAAATTCTGAATTTTTTATAAGCCAAAAAAAAAGAATAATTTAATTTCAAAATTTTATAACAAATGAACATCTGAAAAAGTGAATTAACTTTTTATCAATAAGGGTTAGATGAAATAAACAATTTATAATACTAACTCAACTTTTCCAATTACATACGATTTATAAATTTTAATACAAATAATAAATAAACAATTTATATATATTCTTGCTTAGGTATGTACAACAATTAATTAACACAATAGAGAAGTAAATTTTTTGCTGCGTAGAAAGAAATAAAAAACTATATATGTACCGCAAAATTTGTCGTATACATTTCTTTTAGCAAAGGGGTGTTAATTTTTTTCTCATCGAATATAAATTCAAACGAACCGTTATTAGTTGCCAGAAAGGATACTTCGCTTTGAAAAGATAAAATATTGCAAAGAAGAGAACCAAAAAAAATTTGTTTGAAAAAAGATAAAACAAACAAACATGTTTCGGATATTCATAACAGTGAGTAAAAAACGAGATTTTTTGTTTGTTGACAACACACATGGTTTATCAAAAATTTGTCAGACTAATTTTTGTCTCAAATAAATATCTACTAATTATATTTATTTTTAGGTGAATTTTGTTTACGTTTTACTAATCACGTTCAATTTGACAAGAGGCTTGTTAGACAGCAATTCAAGTGACATACAAGATTTGCTTGATAATTTTGCAAATCCTGAAAACGGAACTGACCTTTTCCAGTCTAACTTAAGTGAAATTTTTCAATCTTCCATTGATAATAACACAAATGACGAGCTTGTTTTGAAAAAAAATTTATACATCTTCCCCGTCAATGCTCCGAATCTGGTTATTAAAAATTATTATTATTATTACTTTATTGATAAACGACACTTTATAAAATAGAATAATACAAAAAATTATCACAGGTGATTTCTCAAAAACACGAAATCCACGCAATTCCCGTGGAAAATGCCACAAACTCAACAGACGAGCAACCTGTTACAGAGCTGCAAGAAATAAACGAGATCGGCTTATCAAAATTGTTACCAGTTAATCTCTCTCAAGATGCCAATAGCGATGGATTCCTGCAGGTACTTAATTTTTGTTTTAAATTTGAAAATCAACAAAAAAATTATCATAAAACTGTTTTTATTGTGCAGAAGAATTTGAATGTATCTAATCCACAAAGTTTTGAAATTATTTCTGGCTACAAGCCAGAATCAGGATTAATTACCAAAGAAATCCCGTTACCAAAAACCGTAAGCGAAAGCATAACTTTGCCTCAAAATTCAATATCCAAATTGCTTTCAACTTTGAAAGACGCTAATACTGAAGAAGAAACTACTCAAGTTCCTGAAACTGTGAAACGTGAAGCTGAGAGCAAATCCGAGGTAGCAAACTGAATTAAAAAATTTAAATAATAAATTAGTTGTAATGAAAATGTTTAAACAAAACATGGTTTATTTTTCAGTAAACCGGTATTTCTTTTATTTGTAGCCGAGTCAAATGAAGAGAACTGACTTTTCATCTACAGCGAGCTACAATGATGAAACACCTTTGGGTGGTGTAGATGGTTTTAAATTGCGAATGTTAGTTCCTGAAGAGGATAACAAAAATGAGCAAGATTTGGATGTCGCTGAGGATATTGTTTTTCGGCCTCTTTTTCGTTATCGTCAGGAAGCACGACTGAGACCGCAGTACAATGACGAGCCGGTATACAGAAGCTCCTTTAATCGACGAAGAAATCGCTATAGATACAACAATTATGATAATTATTATTCGAGATACAGATACAGACCGCGATCTCGGTCTGACGACTACAATCAGGATTACAATCAAAATTAACTTTTTATAAATTTATAAAAAATACTTTATTCAAATTAGTTTTATACAACTTAAATAAATAAAAAACTTTGTAATACGTATTATATTATCTTAAAATATATTCTCTTAATATTTAGTTGTTCCTTTTTATTTATCCTTGTACACAATTTGTCATACGATTTTGCAACTGTGAATCATATTTTTTATGTTATTAAAGATCATCATGTCATAGATCAATTCCGTGAATGGAATCGTGATTCATTTTAAAACATGTTCCGAATTCTGTATCTAAAAGTTTATGTTTTTCATGAGAATATTAACAGGAAAAGGAAGTTTAATTATCATGCAGATGTTAATGTCTCAGTCATCCGTTGTTCCTCTTGGATTAGACTAACGTAATATTAGTCATTCATTGACAAAACGAAAATTGCCAGACAAAAAAGTAAACACTGTAGTACTAGCTAGTTGAATTGTTTGCCATTTCCTTTTTCAAACAAAGAGAAGAACGATTCTAGGGAAAAAAATGTATAAACTTTTATTTATATTTTATATACATTTTTAGATTGGCATTTTTTCTTATACTGAATTGTTGAATGATAATAGTTATACCTGCAAATATATAATCGATGTAAGCGGTCTTTGAACTTATATAAAATTGCACATTATAGAACCCTGAGACTATACTCTGTTGAGATATTTTTAGTAATAATAAGCTTAGTCTTCATCTCCTCATCTTCCTTATTTCTTATTTGTATCAACAAATCTGCATTCCAGTCTGTGCGTAAAAGTAAGTTACATACAGTTTCCAAGATCACACCTGTTCATATATAAGTATTGTTCGCCTTGAGTTTATTAGCAGATACCTTTCAGTCTTTGAACGGTGATTTGAAGTGCTAATTTTACACCATCTTGAATTATTTTTATTGATCGTTTCATCTGGATCAACAAAAAATCAAAATGAAACTTGTTATGTTTGTGAGTGTCAGTTTTGACCAGGAGTATTTTGCTGTTTTAAAATTTAAAGCTTTAAAAATTGTTATAAGTTTTATACATCGTTATTTTTTTATAATAACATTTATCTATCTTTGAAGGATAATAATAATGTATAAAAATCACATCATCATGTTTCAGATGTTAATCTTGACGTCGTCGGTGTTGGCCTTAAATATTGAAGAAAGGCCATCTTCCTACAAAGATAATGTGATATCTATTAAATCTAAAAAACATCAACTCGAAATTGATCGGGAAACTGGACTCGATGGCAAAGTCAGGTCCATTCGACTTGATAATAATAATGATGATAATGACGGTGTTTTTGGAGTGCGAGTTTATGGGATTCCAAAAAATAAAGAAATTGATGCGAGAAAAATGGAAAAGTCGGATCCCAAGCCGGTATTGAGAGGTGATCCCCGAAGCAATAATAATAATTCGCGAGTGGAAAATGATGACAAAATTGACGGTAAAATTGAAAGAGTGCAAATAGAAGAGCCAAAAAAAGTGTTGTTAAAAGTGTTGAAGAGGTCTGTTGAAACTGTCGGTTCAAGGTATCTGGAACTGGAGGATCTTGAAGGAGCTGAAGGAAAAGTTTTTCGACCACTATTTGTTTACAGGCAGCAAGTTAATAGACGTAAAGCTCAGAAACAAAAAAAGAAAACGTATCCAAAGAAATTTGATCCAACGATGAGCCCAAAATCAAGACCAATTTATTATCATCCCAACAGAATTTAAACAATATTTATTGTGAGAATAATTTTTTTTTTTTTAATATTTAACACTAGAAAGACGGGCAGAAAATGGTCATATTTTTATTAAATGCTGATTTAAAAAAAATAATTGAAAACAAAATTAAATCTTTAATGAATTTGGACATGGAAATGTTAACCTTTTTTTTAAAATAAATTGAACAATATACTGAAAAATATTACACAAAAACTTTGTTCAGGCAAAAATGTCCGATATTTCTTTCTAGTTTTAACAATTAAAAAGAATTTAATTAACTATTTGACGAGCATATTTGACATGTATAGTTTTAAAATATTTTTAAGTACATAAAGATATAGGGTCATTAAAAAGAAGAGGAAATTTTATCAGTATTTGTCGTGTAAAATGTCTTAAGCTATTTTTTAAGCAATACTTAAAATTTACATGTATGTGTATGTATTAAAGAGGCTGTATATGCATTTATTCTAAAAACTATCTCCGTTTTATTTCCTTCGAACGACTTTAAATATAATATTCAAGTTTTATAAGTACAATTCATACATTTATTTTTAAATTTATGTTAAAAGAATGCAAGAATTTGAATAATTTTTTTTTTTATAGATAGATATGACAGGTTGTTTAATCAAAGGTTAGAAGAAATTGAAATAGAAGAATAAAAAAATTTTTGTGACTCATAACTTTGAAATATTGAAAGTTTTCATTCACATCTTTATCATTAACATATATCAAAATGTCAGAATCTTGGTATTTAATAGTTTTGTTTAGCAAACAATGAAAAAAAAATGAAAAAATCATTCATTTATGCGGACTCAAAAATAATTGTCTGATAAAATAAGCAGTCAACATGGACATAACAAACAAC
>JABFPM010002896.1:0-15499 GCA_022817325.1 Idris sp. 1 HC-2018
TTTGTATTAAATAGAAATATAAAATAAAAGATAAAAAAAAAAATAGAAAGTATAAAAAATAAGAACTATTCAACTTTAAATTTCTCTGATGTAAAATGCTTTGGGAATTAGAAAATAAAAATATTGACATTTAGAAAACTAATTAATGTAACATAGCATGTTCTACTATTTTGCCGGTACGCAAAACTAAGTTGAATTCAAATAACTGATGTACAACAGTTTTAATAGTGCTCTGATTACCTAAAAAAATATTAAAATACTATACAATTTCTATAAAAGTAAGTCAAGAATAAGTATGAAATATTTTTTATTTTGTTGACGATTTTTTTCATCTTCAATATTTATATTACTATTTGAAAGTAATTTATTAAATAAAAATTTAAAACTATTTGACTATAAATAATTTTCAAAAAGTCTTGAAATAAAAAGAACCATTTCATACAAGGCGACAAAAAATTTAGCAAACTTAAATTTATAAAATATAAGAATCTTAAAATGAATTTGTCCATTCTAAAAAAGGTTTTAAATGTCACAGAATCAGAGAGTTGCACACGGAAACAAATTATTAGAATTAACACATGTTTCATTTTTCGTCCCAAAGTAAGTTCATTTTATACTTGTAAAAAAGAAGAGCAAAGTCGTCCAAAGTGACATAGGGTAAAGTGACGTAGTAAGGGTTTGACACCAGAATAGCCTGAAAATGAACTCAGAAATATTTCAAAATGTTCTCAAAATGTCCCCAGTATTTTCTCGAAATTACTCCAAAGTAGACTTAAATTACCCCTAAAATACCTCAAATTGACTTCAAAATACCTTAAATTACCCGTGAAAATACAACATGTTGTTAGATTTTTTTTCTATCAATAACCTAAAATCATCTGGAAAATTGTAGCTTTCAGGATTAAAATTTTAAAATTAAATTGGTTTGACAGATTTAAAGTGTTGGAATGACAAATAAACAAACAGACGAACATATGTGAGATTTATTATAACAGTAAGATCAGGCACGTGACTTTACTCTCCGCTTTTAAATTTTTCTTATTTTTAAATTCAGGTGTAGCTGTCTCTAAAAGTACAGAAATTTTAGAGTTATTAATTGAGCATGAGGCGGACTTGAATTTAAAAGATGAAAGAGAAAATGTTGCTTCATCAGCAGATATCAGGATAACAGAAGAAATACTAACAATTTTAATTAAACACGGTGCCGAAATTAACGGTAAAGATAAGAATGGATGCAATCATCTTCAAATGATTGTTGAAAAAAGCAGTAATCTTGAAATAGTATAATTTCTTGTTGATCACGGTGTCGATGTTAAGGCGAAAGGTTGCTTAAACGAAACATCTTTTTACAAAGCTTGTGGAAAACAGGCAACATTGAAGTTGTAAAATCTTTGCATCAAATTGGAACTAACAACCAACTAACGTTTAAGGGGGATTCCTAGTTTGAAAATGTCAAAAAACTAATTTTGTTTTATTTTGGCATAAAAGTTAATTTTTTGCATGAAAGTGTACCTCTAAGTTTTTAGAATTTGGTAGTATACATTTTTTAACGTGAAATTCCATTAGTACAAGTAAAAAACATAAGTTGACAATTTAAATGCTGTTTGTTCAAAATTACTTTTTAAGTTGGCAAGTACTCTCAAATCCCCAAAGCTTGAGCGATTCGCTTCAAATGTTGATGCAAGCTAGCTGATATGATTATCTAAAGCAGTATGTCGCCGTTTTACCAATTAGTTTTTTTTAATAAACAAATTTTACGTAAAAAAAACATTTTTTTACAAAATAATCACCATTAAATCAACATTTTTCTTAGATCTTACGTATTCTTTTAGATAATTTTATTAAAAATTCAGGCAATTTTTGTTTTTCCTTCTAAGTTGACCTATGGAGATGTTAAAGTGCTTGTCGCAGACCGCTTAGCACGGAACACTGTTTACAAACTAAAGGGTAGCCATGCTATTATTAATTATATTTAACCGACAAAATTAATTTTTACTCTTTAATATATAGAAAATACAACCTCACAATTCATTCATTCATTTATTATTATTTAATACCGAAAAAAATTCTTAAAGTTAGCACATTTTTCGGCTATCGAAACCAGGAACCCTCTTAGTATTCTTTGCCATGCTTGTTGTACCAAAAATAACATTGAAATTATAGAATGTGTATTAGAATTTGTAGATTTATTCACACAAAAAAGTCGTGGCTAATGAATGCAGCTGCATTTATTGGCTGCGTAGCAAATGTAAAATTTCTGCTTCAGAATGGTATTAAAATATATTTTGATCACAATTTTATTGACAAACTGGTTAAACAAAGTGAAAGATTAGCTGAAATTTTGGAAGCAATCAACATAATTCTTAAACATTTGATCACATTAATAGAATTTAATAGAAGAAGATATTTTTAAAATTTGAGAACTTGAGGATACATCGCAGTCAGATAAGCTGAAAAAGTTTGTAAAGACGAAAAAAAAATTGGTTGAAAAAATTCGCAGTGTAAAATTTTTGCAAATTTTGAACAAAAACAAGCATGCAGTGGCACTTTTTTTGAATGTTGATGAGATAAGGGAAGAACTAAGTCAAGTCAATTTGGAGCAAAAGTTTCCTATTTATTCTAGTCTGATGGTGCTAAAAATTGGAAAGTGTCATAAATTACCATCATTGTTAAATGACGGGTATAATTCATTTGAGCTATTTTAGAATATTTTCAAATTTCTTATATTTTTTTGACAAATACTTTGACAGTTTTTAGTTTTAAGGATTTGAAGGTTTTAAATTCAACTTTTTGAGGAAATTTTTTTTTTTTTTTAAGATAAGGAAACAAATAAAATTGACATAAATTTGATTATGAATATGTAAGAAAATTGAAGATAAAACAAAAATAAATTTAAATAAATTAATTTAAATGAATTTTTAATTTAACCCAAAAATAGTAGTATCTTAGACAAAATGAGTTGAATATAAAACTTTATTACAATACAAAAAATGTATACACTATTTCTTATAAATTTTCTAAAGGACTATTTTTTATGAATTGAAAATAAAGATTTACTATAATTATTTAATTTTAGATATTTTATTTAATTAACGTCACGTAGCATCATTTTCTTCCAAAAATTTTATATGAGACAACTTTTTTATAAAGGACCATGCACATATTTTATGGAAAAAGCCTTTCGGTGAAATCGCATGAAAATTGGTATTTAGATAGATCTTTTCATTCTAAACAAAAGTTATAATGAGCAAAATTCATGAAAAACAATACTTTTCGAGTTAAGATTCAAAAAACAAATTACATCAAAATTTCATGAAAATAGCAATTATTGAGTATGTATTCAACAGAAAAAAATACAAATACTTACTATGCTTTATGTTTACAAACAAAAGTAATAATGAATTATTTTTTTGGTTGTCATTTTTTATTATGAATTTGATAAAGGTAGTTAAAAAATGTTTAACTTTAACTTTTATTATTTTATTTTATAATCATTCTTGACAATATTAATAACTTAAACAATAATGAGTGTATTTTCATTCCAGACTTTGAATTTATGAATTTTAAATCAAACAATAGCTACTGTAGATAATTTTGTCTAAAAATACAGTTGAAAAAACTTTATATTCATTTGATTTTGTGAATCTTATAAAACTTACCCTTCTCCTTCGCCAGGTTTCAAAGGTAATCGCGCTCCCAGTTCAACAGCAGAAGCGAGGAATGTTAATTGTAGGTCTGTAGCTTCCTTCCACAATTCTTTTCTAGAAACAATTTTACTATTCAGTAAGCCTGTTTCTCATGCAGTTAGCACGATATAAAAATATTTTTAAACAAATAATTATAGTTATTAGACAGTACTTATAATATTATACAAAATCATGTTGTTTGAAAATTTAATTAATGGTAGAGAACAATTAGTTGATTTAATAATTAATCAATTGACTTACATTTTCGATTAAGTGATAATAATTAATTTTCCAATTAATTTTATAATTTTACATCAAATCGTACTTAAATTCAAAACTATCTTTTTAAACTTGAAAAGTATACCTACAATTAAATTTGACTTAAATCTTTTTTTAAGGAGGTTCCTTTGACATATTAGAAAATTTTCTACATACCTAAAAATTGTAATATGTGTTTATTATGCAATGAAAATAATTCCTAAATTTGTTCATAATTTTTTGCCAGCTCGTTTACAAATAATTTAATTATTAAAACTAGTCATTTAACATGGTCTTTTATGGGCTTGTGTATTTCTTTCAAGAAAAAGATAAGAACGAAATGATCGAAAATTTTGATCTTTTGTGTAAGATTAACAAATATATTCAAGAATCATATGCACCAGCCTGGAGAAGATTTATCACATACTTTCATTTATCATCTTTAATTGAAAATTCAGTTTTGACATTATTCGCTGTAAATGTCATTGTTAGGAGGTTATGTTTACAATAAATAGTAGAAAACATACAAAAATACACAAATTTGAGTTGGAAAAATTTATTTTATATATTTTTGAATTATTTTAAGAACTCTCCAATAACAATTAACTTAAATAAAATAATTATCATCAAAATTAAATTATTATTATTTTTTTGAAACAGTTGGCATCCTGTCATTTTAACATGAAAAAATTATGGATGATCCCCTTGTCCCTTTTTAACTACTACTACTATTAAATTAATCATGCAAAAATAAAATCATTTTCAACGTTTAGACTGCTTATAGAATCGCTTCGTGGCGTTACAAAACTCAAAACTCAAAATTAATGTTTCCCTCAAAATTTATAAAGAAAAGACTCTCGAACGTCAGTATAATTTTGTTTTTAATTTAGAATTCAAAATCCCGCAAAAAATGTCTGAAACTCTAATTCATACCGCAGTATTAAACTGCGATTTGAAACAATTAAAATGTTTATTAGAAAACGGCCACGACGTGAATATTTTGGACTCCAAAAAAAACACCCCCCTCCACACTGCCGCGTACCGGATCTCCAACAAATTAAGAGCTCAAATAGAAAAACAAGGCGAAAAAACTTGTTTCTGCTCCGACAACACAAAGAGTGACATCAAAATTGTGAAACTGCTGATTCAGCACGGGGCAGATGTAAATGCGAAAAATCTGCACAACGAAACCCCTCTTCACCGAGCAGTCGCCTACAATTTCCCAAGAATACAAAAACCCGACAGAAAAAGACTGCAGTCTATGTTGAAGGGCCACACAAGAGATGATTTCAGTTCAGCTCCTCTTGTTTTTCAAAAATCTGATATGGATCTCTGCGTGAATTTTGAAATCATAAAAATCCTGATCGAACATGGTGCAGATGTGAATGCCAAAGATGAACTTCTGGGTACACCACTGGAGTACTCCATTTGGCATGCAAACCCCATCGAAATTGCAAAATTGTTATCCAAAATTGACCCCAACGTAAATGAAACAAATATGCACTGTGGAACGGTTCTGAATTGTGCCATCAAAAAACACCAAATTTTAAAACTGCTAATTGACCTTGGAGCAGACAACTTGATGATTGACAACTATAACATGACACCCTTGGACACGGCTGTTCTCAGCAGTGACAGAGTGGCTGTCAGAATTTTACTGAGAAAAATTGATTTCAACTTGTCTAGGGACAACAAACGTTATGAGAGAAGTGATTATACAAAGGAAACTTATCTGAGACACTTGGTCAGAATGAAGAGTGCAAATCTGCTGAGAGTAGAGGACACCGAGTATGCTTACTGGAAATCACAGTACGATAGTATTCAGTTTTGCGAATTTCATCGAGGCTTTGATTGGACAGAGTTGGAGGAAGACTGCAGATTGGAAGTTAAACAAATGAACAGGGAAAGGATTTGTGAGACCAGAAGTGTCAGCTATTTGAACATTTTGACGAAACCATTGCACATGATTGCCCTTTTTATTAACTGCAGGGATGTCCAAGAAGAAATCCAAAAAGCGGATTTGGATGCAAAGTTTCCTGAATATGCTGATATCTTGCTGAATAGAATTGAGGATGCTACAGAATTTGCGGAAACCTTGAGAAATTGTTACAATTTTTTGCAAATGTGCTTCGGTTTGATGCCGCATGTGGTTTTGGATGAAATTGTCCATTACCTGAGTGATGACGATTTAAAGAAACTGAATGCATGTTTATGAATTTTCAATTTGCTTTGGACAGAAACGTGTCCTTTCATATTTATTTAAACATTTCAATCGGAAATAAGTTAAACAACGTATATGTAATTTGTTGAATATAATTCTTGTATTAACATTTTAATTTATTTATTTTTTTTTGCTATCATTTTTACAAAAATAGCAAATTTTTGTATTAAGGTGGAAAATCACTCAAAAAACAATATGAAATAATTGCTCCACAATTCGAATTTAAGTACAGATATAAGAAACAAATTTGAATTTTTGCAAAATTGTTGTTCTCTGTATTCATTTTAATTTTCAAGGTTGACTTTTTCCATGTTAACGCATAGGTTAAAATAGTTCCACTATATAAAAAGAGGGGATAGCATTTTGAAAAAGTAAGTTCTTTTATAATATATTTCATTTATTCACTTACCTAAATACGTTAAATAAATTATGCGACCTGTTATTATCGAATAAATCTTCGACATTCAAGTTATTAATTTTCAGCTGAATTTGATATTTAGCGACATTTTTGTTTTCCTCTACTTCAATGTCCAGAACTTTGTAGCGAGTATCATAGGTTTTTTTATCTAACGCAACGATCTCCAACTAAAAACAAAATTAATGTTGATCATCAATAAAAATTTATTAAATTTATTGATTTTCAAAACGATTATCCAGAAAAAATAATATATTCATTTTTCTATTATAATGAAATTTCGTTAATCTAGTAAAAAAAAACTAACTTTAAAATCACTCTGATTTTTTGGAGCCACTCCATACAAGTAACCTTGATGGTCCACTTTACTATATGTATAATGAATCCAAGCCGGTAAATCTGGTGCGTTCAGCAATGACGTTTGGTACGAGTATTTATCAGTTTTTCCTGAAAATAAAAAATAAATATTTTCAAACAGATTTTCAAAAAAAACCCCCAATATTCTTTCATCTTTAATGTTAAAATGTTTAAAAAATTTCATTCAACTTTCAACTTTTCTTTTACTTCATCTTCAGTTTTTCAAAAATTTGCAGTAAATTTTCTTGTGGAATTTCCAACAACAAAAATTACTATTACTTCATCTTACAATTGTTCCAAAAAATATTTTTGTTTCCAAATCAATAATATTCTCAGAACAAAACAATCGTGAAACAAAAAACATGGTACGTTTATTTGCCAGGAAATTCCCGACAATCATAAATGTTGACCAAGAAAAACTGGGTACTGAGATACAAATAAAGTGTTCCCTTAAAAATGAAAAAAAAACTCGTTAAAAATGGGTATTTTCTCATCTTTTATTTTCGTCAGGCAATTAACCTTCCCGGTGACCCAGAAATTATGCAACGCAACTAATTTATTGCCATAATTCGATTAGGCGGTAAATTAGTGATAAAGATACGCTTCAATTTAAATGTGCGATTAAGTGCCCACGTAGACATGCTATACATAACACGCTTTGTCCTCTTACCATTTGTGTTCCAGTCAAAAGTGTCAGGCTTGATGGGAATGATGAACACTTGGGATGTTAAAATGCTTTCTGCGTCTATCAAGAGTGTTGAGTATGACAAAACAATGATGATTGTCAGTGCCTTCATTTTTTCACCTAAATTTTTAAACAAGAAAAACTATTTTAGCAAAATGTTATGTTCTTTTGAAATGCAAAACGTTTCATAAAATTCTTCAACAATTGAAGTCAATATTAATAATAAAACTAAAAAATAATTGGATTAAAGTATTTGCCTTGTGAGAACAAGAAAAAAACTATTGTTTAAAAAACTAGCGTAACATTTATTTAGATTTTGGTAAGTGTTGTGCCCTCTTTAGATTTAATAGGTGAAGATAAAATTACAAAAAAAAAAATATAAAATAACATTTTGAAACGAAATTATTTAAACGTGCCGATATGGTGAAGTCAAAGTTCGAAAAAAGTTTTATAGTAATAATAATAATCTTTATCAACGGAAATATACCTTTTTACAACTAATTACAAGGAACATTCTAAATTTAGAGAAAATTAAAACTAATAAACTAAAAATAGATATTAGATGAAATATAATTTCCTGCAAAATTTTACGAAAACGATTATTCTAGCAAAATTTTCTTCTGAAATAACAAATGTGCATTGCAGTGTTCAAAAAGGTCAAATAAAGTTAAAACAGAACATTAAATTTCATATTCGGATGAAATGTAATTCAAAAAAATTATTCCAACAAAACTTTCTTCTAGAATCAAAACATTTTCTTAGAATGGAATTCTCAAAAAGAATAAAATTTTAACTGGATAAGGGTAAATCGAATTTATTAGTGGGACAAAAAGATGACACTTTATTCTAAAGTCAGATTAAAAATCATTTTTTTTAGTTTAAATTTTGTTTGTGTCTTAATGGAATAATAAATATGATACTGGAAGTAGTTTAGAATTGACGCAACGAATCACAAAAGTATATCATATCATTTCTTGGCATAAATAAAGTCTTCTACATGTCACCGCATTGTGCTCAAGTTACCATCATTAACGTCATTGCACGAATTACATTACAACTTGGAATATGAACAATGTGCATTTCATTATTATTGTATTTATATTTGAGATTAACATTTTTTTGTCTAACTTCTGTTAATTCTGCAGAAATAAGATAAATTCTCAATTTTATTAATAGAGTGAATAAATTTGCAGAATGTTAATTGTAGTAAATGTTTGTTTATCTTTTCACTGTTTCTAATAATAAATTTTTATGGTAAAAAGTTTGAGCATAAAAATCTCTTAACTGTTGTACAAAGGTACTTTGAAATTAAAAAATTATTCTTTTACTAATTACAAAAGTTATATTGTTACGATATAACGTAATTCCAGTAACATGCATTGACGTCATCATTGAATTGCAACATCTAATTATTAACAGTTTACTATTATCAAACTTATCATTGAAACATTTAACAGCTTTTCAATGGTAAATATCAATTATATGACGTTAGCAATTACTTATCTGAAATATCGATGACCTCCTATACCACAAATTTGTGTACGAAATTTAAGTTTATTTATAAATTGCCCTAAAAACTAAAATTATTTCTAATCTCATATACATTTTCAGCACAAAATTACTTTTAATTTTACATGCATTTTTAATTGCAAAAAATACTTCAGAAATCAATTATTTCTACATTAAAAAACACGCTAACATTTTCAAGCTTTTTTGAAAAAAAGTTGCAATTTTTCACGTGCATATGAAACCTTGCAAAATAAAGAAGTATAAGCCGGTGAGTCGATACAGGGAGAACACATTGGCATGACAGAGAGACACATTCAAAGCATTGGGACCAAAAATTTCGAGCATTTTGCGGGGCAAGAAAAAGAAGCTGAGCGGCAAATCTGCCGACTAATTTTCACCTGTCAGAGGGCCAGAATGTTGACTTTTTAGGCGATAAAGTGGTGCAAAACACTTTGCTTTTACACTGCTACAGAATGTTTACTTCGATTCTTGGTAGTGGTGGAATGGACACGCGCACATTTTTGGCTCTACCGCACGCGCAGATGAGAATCTGCAGGCACGTAGGGTTTAGGTTCCGGGGCAAAATTTTTTTTCCTACAATCAGTGTTATTTTTCACAGACAAAATTAAATTTTCATCTAAAAAAGTATACATTTTTAACTAATCTTTGAAAATGTATTTTTTAAACTAATTTTCTTATAATAAATTTACTTTGAACAACAAATTTAAGTTTGTTGAAGGATTTTTTGTTAAATTCAAAAGATTTTAATTTGTTTTACATTCTTTTTAAATTATACAGAAATTAACTGAAATGGAGATTTATGTTTTTTTAATACAAAATTTAATACATCTGAAAAAGAAATATAAAATTAACAATTTTTTTATTGTTGTTATTATTATCCAAGTGACACTTGTTATGTGTTTGTATTTATACGAAAATAATTAACATGACATGAATAACTAATCACAGTCACTAACTAAGCTCTTTCAGTTTCATCATAATTCAATTATGCGTAAAGTATATCGAGTTAATATCCTAACTGTCAGGCTTATTATTATGATCAATATAACTCTTCATTCTCAATTTTTATAAACTTTGCGGACATTAATCTTATGCGCTACTAATTAAGTTTGACAACAAACATTTCAATGACATTCTTCAATCATTTTGCATTAATTAAATAGATCTCAAGTTTGGACACAAATTTTAATTATTTAAGTTCAGTCAAAAAACGTCATTAAAAAAAGTACTTTTTTTGATAGAAAGAAAATAATTCTTTTAACATTTCTTTTTATAAAATTTATTTCTTTCATGAATAACAATATTTTGTACGAAATTTTTAAGACAGCAAAGAATGAGAATAAAAAAGAAGTGAAAAAAGGATTATGATTTAATTATAATCTTGGCAAAGTCCTGAAAATAAATTTCATTTAATTTTATATATATTTCAGTGACACAAAATAATGAAGGGTGAGAAAAAATATCGATCCCGTAAGAAAGTAAAATAGGTCAAATCTTTCATATTAAATGAAAATCTTTATCGACAACATATTTCAAAAGCTGGATTTCTATTAAAAATATATATGAAATAATCTTTGTTCTGAGGTCATAGTATATTTTTAAAGATTTTAAATTATATAAATTATTTAATTTGGACATTTTAATTTGTTCCAAATTTATAAATTTATTAAAAAAATTATTTATTCAAAAGGTAAAGAGTTAAGTAAAATAGTTTCTTTTACATTAAACTTTTGTGTATCAAATATTTTTAAAAAATGTTTGCTTTTAAAATGTTTACGATAAAAGTAACGAATGAAAAAATAAATTCTCATAACAAAGTGAAAGAAAAAAAGAGCTTTCCACGAAACTAAGTATTCGGCTAAATCTCTTTTTCTTAAGCATTTTTTTCAACACGTTCTTTGAAAAATAACAAAGTATAAATGAACAGACCAAAGCACAGAAAAAACATTTTAATTTCACAAGTCTTATAAATAATTAAATGAAATATTTGTTCAACAGAATGTATCAATTATTTTTTTTGAACACTCCTTAATATAAATTAAATGCTAAAAGTCATTTGAAAATAAAAGATATAATTTGTTCAAAAATATTCATAAATATTTTTCAGTTTGATTAACATTTGTATACAATATAATAATAGTACAAAACGTTTTATTAAAAAAAAATTATTTTCATAATATAAATCAATGTTCTAAATAAATTCTAAATAAAGACAATTTTGTCTATAATAAATTCGTTAAAAAATTATAATGTTTCTTTTTATTATAATGTGATTTACTTTCTATAATACAATAGAGTAATTCAAGAAATAATTTATTCATGCTGAATAATTCAACTTTTAATCCTACTCACTTAAATAGCATGTTCTCAAAACTAAACATCAAACTTGTTGCTAAACTAAAACTAATTTGCATTCCAAAAAAATACCTAGATCACAAAATATTCAAACAAAAATTTCTTTCAAACTTTATAGACAATACATTTAACTGCAATTACTTTGCACCCATAAAAAACTTAGTAACTAAATAATTAACAAAGTTCTTCTTTTTTTAATACTAGTAGTAAATTAAATCACGGTTTATAAACTTTTTCACATCTTCAGTTTTGATTTAGTTCAAAACACTTAGTTTTTGTATATACCCAGTTGCAGTTTAATTAAAGTTGCCCGGCAAATGAACTGCCGGAAAACAAAGTTGCATCCAACTAATTAAAACACATCACACAATCAGAACTCCTCTACAATTCCTCTGAAAATAAAGTTTCTGCTCGACAAAACTTGCGTTGCATGTTATATTATGGGCAAGGTGTAAGACAATTATATATCCCTAAAAAACATTCAAAAAATATACAAATAGTAGTTTAATATTTTGTCCTTGTTCACTATAAAATTTGTATAAAAAATGTTGAAAAAAGGTGAAATCAAAAAAGGCTAATCAGTTGTAGAATTTTATTTTTCTGAAATTACAAATTTATAAGTAAATTTTAAAAATTAGGTTTTAACTAATTAAATATCTACAAAAACATGGCAACAATACAACAGAATTTTACAATAGTGAACAAATTATAGTATCATAACTTCAAGAAAAAAAAAATGTTTTAAAATAAAACACTAATTTTTGGTTTGAAAATGTCTTGTTCACAGCTCCGATGAAAACCTGTAAAAATGATTGCTAATTCTATGAACCCTTTAATGACGGATGTTGCAATATTGCAACATGTTCACACTTCATTTTTCTCAAATAACTTAAGAATAAACATTAAATTCGAAACTTATATGATGCTAAAACATCAAGTACATCTAGTTTTAAGACTCCAAATATAATTTTTGTTAAAACAAATTAATTGTTATTAACAATTTGCAAAACACCAAAAAAAATTATTAGTACATTTTTCCGAGTTTTTTGATGAATACTATTGGGAAAAAATCATTAAATTGTATTTTTGGGCGCAGAAAAAGGTGCCGTCCTTAAAGGGTAAATAACATGGTTTACACACGATAATGTTGGATGAAATTGTAATGAAACTAATTAAAAGATTGATAACTTTTAAAAATCTAATTTAAAGCTAACAAAACTGTAGTGAAACTAGAAGAAGCATAAGTCTAAAAAGGTCAATAATCGGTTCATTCATAAAAAGGTCCTCGACCACTATTGGACCTGTAAATCTGCTGAGCTGGTGATTAACTGTTGAATCGGGTCTGAAAATTAAGATATACATCTGATCATTCTGGTTGTAAACATAGTGAATTGGCCTTGCACGACCTCGCAATGCTACGGCACTGCTTATTGACGTCTGCAGTAGGCGTGGCCTGTTCCGAGACCGATAGAGGGATATATTTACCGCATATACAACTTTTCTCGTCTGTCTCGGCAGTGTTTGTCGGCGACTCGTGCAACAATTCGAATGATTAAATGTGCGACCGATTAGATGCCGAGTGCTGCTACCCTGGAGCGGTGGCTCGTCGTTGGCACGGGGGTTGACTCGCGCGACACCGGGGGTGTGCAAGTGTGAGGCCAGCGTCACCTGGAGAACGACCACAGGCAGAGCGAAAAAGAGAGAGAGAGAGAGAGAGAGAGAGAGAGAGATAGAGAGAGAGAGAGAGAAAGCCCCAGAGAGAGCTGAACGCGTACGAGAAGGAGAGACGAAGAGAGCTGCCGAGGCGCCGGGACCAGCAGTCGCAGCACCAGCTTCGAACCAAACAGAGTCAACCATGACGACCGGGTTGCCGGTGCTCCTCATCACCGCCAATGTCGGCAGCATCTTCGAAGAGGTACCTGAAGCACAAATTTTGGAACTTGTAGTTGTGAATTTTGTTTTAAAAAAAAGACCTACCTCAAAGAAAGCAAATTTAAAAAGTCCTGAATTGAAAATGAAGGGTGTTTGAGTTTTTGGATGTTGACACTAGAGAAAGCAATTTTGAAAAAGATCCAAGTTAAAAAGGAAAGGTGTTTGAGTTTTTGGATTTTAGTATGACGAAAACCAAATGTGCAGAAAACACAAGTTAATACAGAGGAAGTGGTTGAAATTTTGGAGTTTGACTATCAGAAAAACGAGATTTATTTTGAATTTCGAGTTTTTTTCGACATTTTTGGATGCTGACATTCAAAAGTTTTGTTCCAATTGGGATTATACTAAAAAGACCAAATTTGGGGTAGATTTTTGGAACTCTTCTCAGATATACTTGAGGTGTTACCCTATATCCAAAAAATTGATGTGACTAATTGGTACAACCTTTTTTTGTTCCCCTGGATCCTACAGGTTTTACAGTGAATTTATTGTGAGTTCAGTGTCCTTTAGACCTTTGTTTACTAGTTGTAAAACATTTCCTCGACCATTGGAATTTCAAGTGTAGATTCTGGTTTGTCAAGGATTTTTTAGTTTTAAGTTCAAGGAAACGTGATCTTCAGGTGAAACCAGTTGACAGTAATTCAGACAGGAAAAGAGAAGTTTTTACTTTATATTTTTCAACTTAACATAGACAGTTTTGCACACTGAATTGAAATGAACTTTTTTTTATAATTTAATTTCTTTAACTTAATTCATTATTTACTTTAATTAAATAATCGAAAACGTATTATTGAATTTTTGTGTTAGCTTTTTACGAGCAAGAAAAAATTAATTTGAGATTACATTAATTATTGTTTTGCAATATTTTAACATGTAAATTTGGCCGTATTAATTAAGGTGTAATTAATAATGAACAATTTTTTGTTTATTATCAATAAATTATTCGGCTGAAAATAATATAATTTCTCTAACATTTATGCAAGCAATTTGTTTGCAGTGTTACATTTACGTAAAACGTCATTTCTGCATTTGAATTGGATTATTGACAACTTTCCATAAAATTACATTAAAGTTTAAAATTCCCCTTCAAATACTTGATAATATTAATTCCAGATGACGATAAAAGTAATTTTAATCTTAAAAAAAAAATTCTGAAAACTACTGTAACTTATTTTTATCCACTTAAAATGAAGTAATTGCATAAAATAGTTTGTCCGAAAACATCAAAAATAACATTTCATTCAATTGGCATAAGTGAAAACGCCTTTTAGCACCAATATTTTTCAGCAAGTTACAATTTTAGACGAGAAATTTATGTTCTGCAAAATTATGAACATAAAACAAAGATTTTTTTTTGCAAAATGAGTAATATAAAATATTACTAAAGGAATTATATATATTGTATTGAAACAGAATTTATAATTTGTCATTGATTTGATTTGATTTAATAAAATTAAATGGTAAAGCAAATTTACTTTTTATTAGTTAAATTGAAAAATCATTTATTTATTACTAAATTTATTAAAATCGTATTTTAACAAACTTTTGGTTTTTATGTTCCAATTAATTGAGAAAATTTGAAACTTTTTTCATATACTTTTAACCAGAATAAAATTGAATACTGGATTGAAAAAAAATTTCAATTAAAACGGAGTACTGAAATTAAATTGTTTATTTTTTAAATATAGACAATATTTTTTATTACTCTGTACGTTTTATTTTGCTATAAATTTAAAGTTATCTTAAAGTAAATATTTTGCTTATCTGTACATAAATACAATATTTCGTTTTGATTGTGCACTACCTTTGACAGGATGTTTACATTTATATTCATATATTTGTATGTTATTTATATTAACTTATGTGTCATAAGTGCAAAATTTATAGTTTAAAAATATTATAAAAGTTCACCAAAAAATATTCTGAAAACATTAAAAATATTAAAATAAATATATCAAATAATCTGAGAATATTTTTTAATTAAAAATGGAATAATCTAACTCAGAATCGAAATTGAACCAAAAATAAAAGAAATTTATACTAAAATATAAATTTAACTT
>JABFPM010002897.1:0-15497 GCA_022817325.1 Idris sp. 1 HC-2018
TATGCGAATTGAAAGGGGGGAAAATGGAATACTTGAAACGCCATCCTTTTAAAATTCCAACAATAATCGGATAAAGTTCCGATTATACGAAATTCTGATAATAATCAGAAGTTTTTTAGTCAAAATAAATAAGTTCGACAATATTCCGACGCCCTTCGACGATATTCTAACGGTAATTCGACGATTTTTCATCACAAAAATTAGTCCGACGCAATATCGACCCGATACCGACAATTAATCGTCGGTATCCAATTCGCTAGGGTAAGTGTATAATTAAATCATCTTGTAATAAAACAAAATGCATCTTCATGATTATTAACTGAAACTTATTTGCACGTTTTACAATTTAGAATTTATTATGAAATAATACAGATTTTCAAAATTGCAGAAATTTGGCCTATATTTATTTTATGTTTTTAATCAAGAGTTTTGTTTGAGTTTTGCATAAATTATTTTTCGTTTGAGCCGCTTATTATAATTAATATTATAGCTTAATTAATGTTTTAAAGATTTGCTCGGTGTTCTTTGTGCCTGGGAAAAAATTTTTAAATCTAACAGCCACTGGTGTCCATACGATGGAATCTAGGACAATTTTGTGAGTATCTAGGACAAGATTGTGACAATTTGTCACAATCAAATTCTACCAATCACAGCGTGACGTATTTTGTCCCTGGCGGAAATTGTCCTAAACTCATACGATGTTATAGAGCGTCATCTATGCGAATTTCATATAATTAATTGAAATTATTGTTTTACCATTCGCAAGTTCATCGCAAATTATGTCGGTAATGTAGGAAAACGCCCTGTGTATACTTTTTCACCTGATAGATTCACGGCGTACACATTTACATAGTACAACTCTCAACACATACTTCAAGTAATTTTATATTTTTCATTTTATTTTGTGTATACTTTTTCAAAGTATATTTTACAATATTGTGGACTCGAAATTACATATTCATAATAATTGGCAACAATCATCTTATATCGTGTGTACTATTTCAGATTCTAGATTCCCAGTGTTCAGCTTCTATCTTTCCAGTTAGTTTCATCGCATAAATAAAAATATACACGTGTTTGAGCAATTGTTATCAAAGACGAAAAAACTTGAAACATGGGAAGTACAGATACAGTGACAGGAGTACGAAAAATGACAGAAAACAACGGTGATATTGACGGAGATTATGGTCCAAATCTAAAAGTTCTGCCAACAAATGATCAAGTAAAGGAATTACAAACAATATTGCGTGACAAGTAAGTTATATTTGGAAACAAATTTAGCTTTGATTCACTCACATTATTATTGCTTTTATAATTCTTGTATAGTGTATAATAAATCATTTTTGTTTATTTTAAGAGCAACTACGAGAAGCGATTTTAAATTTTTTGCAGACCGACTGGTAAGAATAATTTCATAAAAAAAATAAATATACATTTTTCCATGAATCATTATACTATAAATAAGCAAATTTGATCCAAAACTTTTTATTTATTTTTAGATTAGATTAGTTATAGAGGAAAGTTTAAACCAACTGCCGTTTACAAAATGTGTTATAACAACTCCAACTGGTGCTTCATACAAAGGTTTAAAATATCAAAAAGGAAATTGTGGGGTTTCGATAATAAGAAGTGGAGAAGCAATGGAACAGGTATTGGTTTCAAAAACACCTTTTGACTTTTTCAAAAAGTCTATTTTCACCTAAATAAGTAGCAAAACTTGAAATAATAACAATTAAATATTAAAACATTCGAAAAATATGTTTCAGGGCTTAAGAGACTGCTGTCGAAGCATTAGGATTGGCAAAATTTTAGTAGAAAGTGATATAGACACACATGAAGCAAAAGTTGTTTATGCAAAATTTCCGGATGATATTTCAGAACGAAAAGTTTTGTTAATGTATCCAATTATGAGTGAGTATTCGAAGAAACTGTTATCTGTTATATAATGTAGTAATTTATAATGTCAGCAATTTGTATTTCTTTTTACATTGTAAAAGTTTACGTTTCACGTTGAGAATATTCCTTTACGCTGCTCCAACTTTTATTTTTTATTATATTATCCATATTAAAAATAAAAATTATTTTTTTTAAAATAATTTTTATTAAATTCGTCTATAACTGTAAATTAATTTTTGTCAAATACTTACACAAATATAAGTAAAAATGTTCATATTGCAGGTACTGGTAATACTGTGATAAAAGCAATTGCTGTTTTGAAAGAGCACAATGTATCTGAAGACAATATTATATTATCGAACTTATTTTGCACACCATTTGCTGTTAAAACTTTAGTCACTGCCTTCCCAAAGGTAAAATTATTTAATTTCTAATTACAAATATATTTTTTACTGTCTTAATTTTCCTAATGTTTTTAAAGTTTTTTATTCGTAAATTTATGTTGATTTTTTCAGATGAAGATTTTAACTTCAGAAATTCATCACATTGCACCAAATCATTTTGGACAAAAATATTTTGGTACGGACTAATTAAACTAGATATAATATGCTTATGCTTTAAGTAAGCTGATGCAAACTTAGCTAGAATATATAATAATAAACGCGGAAAATTAAACTATTGAGCAGTTTTTTAACGAAAATTTTTGAATAATTTGTATTAGTAAAATAATAAGAATGAAACTGTCAATTTAGAAGTCTTTTACAGAATGGTTAGATAAAATAAAAACGTTAATTACTTTTTATGAAGAATATTTTTAATTATCATTTATATAAAGAGTTTGTAAACTGCATTTTGATTTTCTGCGTTTCACTTGAGAGACTGTATTAATTTTAAAACTTTCGTATCATTTTGTTTATTTTGTATGTAATACAAAATTAACCCTTTCAATACCGAATTATTTTCTAGGTTGAAAATTTGATTTTTGTACATGAATTCGAAAATTACTTTGTATTAATTACACAAAAATGACAACAACGATTTTGTAGTTTTTTGCCTGTATTTCGTAATATTTTATATTTTAGGGGATGAAAATATTTACAGGTGTTATGTAAAGTCTATTTTCACCTAAATAAGTAGCAAAACTTGAAGCAATTATTATTACTTTGATTTAATAACAAGAATTCCAAAATTAAATATGTTGCTTTAAAGCAACACCGGTAACGAAAGGGTTAATGAAAATCATATTACTTCACTCTCATCAGTAAAAAAATTAATTCGTAAATATTTTAACAATGCTATACTTGGTGCTTATTGACTTCTGTGTAATTTATTTGTATAAACGCAGGCAATGTATATTAAATCATGTTCAACCAGTCTGTTTTAAAAATTATATAGATAAATTGATTACACAAATTTATTCACGTGATGAACCGTAGCATTTAATTACACAATTTTTACATGAATTTTACATTCGTTTACAATTGCATAATATCTTTTAGAATGTATTTTTTTCTGAAATACTAAATTTGTAAAATTTAATTGTTTCAGTTAAAGTTAATATAAAATCGTCAATTTATCATATTAAATTTATCAATTTCTTGTTATTATGTGCTGTAAGTTTAGAATAAATAGTTGAATAAACTCGTTTAATATTAATTTTTCAATAATACATGGGAATTGCATAAAATTAATAGTAAATTACAAATCTGAAATATTTTTTTAATTTTGATATAAGGCTTGAAAATGAACATTTTAATTGCCGAACTAAGGGTTAAACTCGCCTTATATAAAATAAAAAATTTAATATAAGTCTGAAAAGCAAATTAAGTTATATAAATTTAGTATTACTGTTGCATCATTTTTATATTCAAATAATTTAAGATCGTAACTTATTATTAAGTTATGACTTGTATTAAAGATATGACATTAGTGACTTAATCAAATGCACAAGTCAATAATGGGTTATTTTTAATATATAAGATACAAGTTTAAGTACGAAACTTAGTTTGTAAGTTGAATAATAAGTAAATGCGTAAAAGATGCATAACAATAAATTATAAACCAATTAAAAAAACTTTTACCTGGATTAAAAAAAAACATAATAAAGGTCGATTGTTTAAAAGTAATTGAAAATGGTGTTTTCATGTACATGTAATAAACGTATATAAATTTCCTCGTCTAAATAGAGATAAAATATTTTATTTTTCATATACATCAACATTTTATATACGAAAATATAAAATATAATAAAATAGATGTTAAAATCAAGTTGATTAAAATTAGATAATTTTGTTAATATTAGTATATTAATTTTAAATTATTTAAAAACTAATTAGTTAAACCCGATTATGAAAAATGATTTACATTAATCTTTGAATTAACATTACGTGTTGCTTTAAATAAACTCCAATACGAAGCATTATAACGAACTAGTCAAACGTATTTTTTAGCATTTTTTAAAACTATGATCTTAATAATTTAAAAATTACCGAATTTAATATATGAGAAGATTTTTGTATGAAAAATGATAGGGTTGCCAAATAATTTGATTCGCCATTTACGAATGAGTGAAAGTTTGATAAATATACCATTTATAATTTTCTTAGATGATAGTATTTATAAAATAATATACTTGGTGCAATTTTAGAATATAATAGAGATATATAGACAAACGTTTTTGTTCATTAGAATGTTATAAAAATTTGCCTTTACATTTGTAGAAGAATTGTTTTACATTAAAGTGAGGATTTACAGATTGTATTCTGCGACTTATTTGAATGTTTTATTTAATAAATAAAAAGTAAAAAAAAGTATATGAAAAAAACAATTAGAATTTTTTTACATCTTTCCCTGTTTATTTTTGCTTAGTTTTTAATTTAGATAAAAACGTTTTTGAGTTATAAATATTTATTCTTAAATTTATCTAATTAATAAAAATTTAATATTAGCTTATATATTAATATATTATTTAATTATAAGAACAGAAAGTATCATTTCCCTCATTTGGTAATGAACATTTTTCTGTTTATTTATTTCCAAAATAAGAGCATTTACTACTGAATATAGAATAAAATTATTTATTAACATAATTATTTAATGAAATCATTTTTTTTACAGAAAGTAAAAGTTAAACTCATTTAAAAACCTTTTTGTTATTTTATATTAGGTTGTTACAATTATTGTGACAATTAAAAATGCATATTAAATTAATTCTGATTACTACAAATTATCATTTTCAGGAAGCACATGTTGCTGTGGATCGGAATCTTCAGATTAGCTCAAATTAATTGAAAATTTACTTCTAAGTTACTGCAAAGAGATTAATGGTATTGAATACATATTTTTATCCAAAATGTTCAATACCTTTCAATTAATTTTTTACTCTTTTACAGAAAAAATATTTTTTTTAATATAGAACATATCAGTTGTAATATAATTATCAATATGTATTTAAAATAATAAATTATTAACAAATAGAAACTAAAAATTTTGATTTTATTTAAAAGAGAAATGTGCCTTAAAGTGTATATAAATGGACAAAATTTAATAATATTTATAATTCTGCATTCTATATTAATTAGTAGGCACGTGAAAATTGTTAGTATTATGACTACAAGTCAGATTAAATTCATTTTGATTTAGCTAAACCTCCTTTTGGCTTTGTTAAATCTCATTCGCTTGTATACGTTGTACAATTTAAGCCACACGTACCAGTAATGCGTCCAACATCTTGAATATGATTCTAAATAGGATTAAATTGTTAAGCGACTCTCGCAATGTAGTAATTCAAGTAAATTCAATTTATAACAAATTCTGATTGATGATAAATATTTTCGAAACATTCTTATAAATATATTTATACCAAGTTAAAAGTTTATGATAATAGGAATATATTATGAATTATAAATATGCTGTAATTGAAATAAACCTTGTTTTGTCTAATAGAATTTATTTTCTCATTATTTTACAATTAAAATTTTGAGTAATGCCTTACAATAAATTAACAGCCCATTTTTTCCTTGTAGTAAATCATAAATATATCACAACCCTAACATAACATCAACATGATTATAATATTGATTCAATTTTGAAAAAAATTGGCAAACATTCAAATGTAATTTTGAATTCAATGAATTTTCAGTCATACACTGAGAAAAAAAACACAATTTTAGCTTTCTTGGACAAAATTAAAAAGACTTGCTATAAAATGATTAAAACCATATGGCGGATAGGTAGATTCTGCCTTCCCGTCCAATCGCAGTTATCGTGCTACAAAATTTACGTTATTGAGTAAGCAGAATCTGCCGTCTCATAACTTGCAAATGTTGCTCACTACAGGGTGCTTTCCCAAAAAAGAAAAAACTGCTTGACAAGTAAGCTGAAATTGTGACTTTTTTTTCTCAGTATAATATAAAAAATAAAACTTATTTTGATATGTTTATTTTTAATTTTACCAATATTTTATTATATTTAAAATTAGATAACTTCAACTGTTTCTCAGTATGTATATGTTCTAACTTGAATTAATTTGTTTTAATAATGAATTCGTTGCTAATTTAATATTATTCAAGCAAAAACATCACGCACAGAATTTTAATTGAACGTTTTTGCAACTTTCTTTCAATATTGATTCATTATGGAATGCGATGTTTCGTCAGGCGAAGCAAGAGCTGTTCAAGAGGGATTATTTATGAAAACGACTCGATAAAAAGCTTAAAAACTTCAATTTTGATGTTAATTTAGTATGTAAATATGAATACATCATTGCTTACGGCAGTAAATACATTATTTTCTTGTTTAAAACCGAAAAGTAAAATGTTCGATTATTGAAATGGAAAAAAAAATTATAACAATACATCTCTACTTCTTCTATACGAAAATATGTATAACATTATATTCTGACGTTTTATGCTCTATGACAAAAGAACGAGTCGATGTAAAATATAATTATGTACGCATTTCACAGTATAAGAACAGTGTTAAAAGTCTTGTGAGCAAAATTGTTTACTGTATAGGACATTAATGAAAATAGGAAGAAATGATATAGAACATAAATGTTAAAGTAAGCTTCGTAAACTTGACTTTTTTGCGTAATATGTTTGGTAGTATGGAAACTCATGTGCTTTATCCACTAAATCTTAACAATAGATTATGACTCTATTCAATCCTTTTATTTTGTAATTTAATTTTAATCATAGCAGTATTAACAATAAAAGTAAATATCGATCAAGTATTTAGCAAATGTATAAATACTATTTTGTTAATAAAGCTAATCCAATAGTAAAATTAATTGATTAAAAATCATAAAAAGGAAGACTATTGATAAGATTAATTTTTTTGTGTTTTTTATTAAATGTATTGTTTTTTTAAATATAAAGGATTAAATATAGACATCGAGGCCGATGCGAGTATGAATTTGTTGCATGATTTCTCGTTTATAATGGAATGCAACATTTAAGCTGACTGCGAATTATAAGCCCAAGTAAATGAAATAAAATGTTCGCTTCAACATGTACGTTATATAGAAACTGGTTGTTGCGTTCTCTGAATCTTGTTTCGTGTCACACGCATAATCGCATTAATGCCGCATTTGTTTCAAACTCCTTATAATTATGGAATAGAAACAGCTGAATTAAATTGATTGTCTTGTTAAAAATAATAACAATTGTAAACTGCCTTTTTTACTATAATGAAACAAAATGTTTATGAATCACTTGTACGCGTTTTACAGTTAACAAATTGGCGACATATAAACATTTATTAAACTCTACTATTAAGCGATAACTGTGATTAGGGCCTGAAATGTTCATAACAAAGAATCATAAATGAATACTGAGATGTGAGATCTCAAAATTCGATATATCGTAAAAATAAAAATATAACTAACAAATTGCTCGTAATATATATATTTTATCATTATTCTAACAAATAATATTGTATTTTTTTCGTTTAATTATATTAATGTCAATATATAAGTGATTCTTGTATATATAAATTTTTAATAATATTCAATATTAAAAGGAAGAATCCCATTTAAGCAAGTCACAGGTAAATGACTCAAGAATAGATCACAATTTTGATTAGATCAATTAGGAGAAAGTGCTCACTGTTCGTGATTTCAAAGGATTAAATAAAAGTGAATCTAGAAGTGCAACAAATTGTAACACGTCAAAAACAAAAAAAAAATAAAAAAAACATTTATAAATTTTATCACAAATAAATTAACATCTTTTCTAATTACAAAAATTTCATTGCAATACGGCGTTTTCATTTACAAAATTTATCCTCTTCCTAATAGCACCAAATCGAAAAAAAAGATTCTACAATAACTAGTTTGAAAAAATAACGTTCTTTTTTAGTCTTCGTTTACATACAAGTTAATCTCAGTCTTGTGTCCAGTGCGACGCCCCACGACCAATACAAAAACGTCAAAAAATTTATCTAAAAACGGTGTGCATCTTCTCCGGTACATTTGGAGTTGTAACAAGATTATTATGTGTCTGCGTACAAAAACATTTGGTTCTTTGATTGGTGAATATGCGTATTTATATAAAATCTATAAATTAAACATCTGCTCGCTGCCGCGTATGTGTGAGTGTAGTATGTGTGTATGTGTGTGTGGTGTATATGCCCTCGTGACATAGGTGTAAATAATACAAATAATATTATAGTCATAAGAATAGGTCTGGCAGTTGCGCGAAGTTTTGGCCATTAAGGTCCTAGAAGACGCGTAAAAGCTTTATCACGAAAGAGAAGAGCGCTTATCTATGGAAAACAAATGAAGGACGGCGTGACAAGACGCTTAGATTGAGACGCTGTCTCCCCCACCAAGCCAAAATTTTCTTTTTTTTTCTTCTTAGTTCTTTTCTTCTTTTTCATTCTTTCTCTCTGACTTGCTTTCTTCTTCTTTTTTCTTCACTTTCTTTTCTGGTTATAAATACAACTTATTTACTCCTCCTTTTCTTGATCGTCGGACTTGTCCTCAGTTTTGTCGTCCATTAGATCAGCATCGTCCGGATATTTTATTTGTCTGTCATCCCGCAGTTCTGGTAAATCTTCGATGTCATCTTTGGAGCTAATTAAAAAAAAATTAATACCATGAATGAAATAAATTTATATCATGATTTAAATAAATGAAATTAAATAATGTGCAGTACAGATAATAGTTGACAAGTTTTTTTGTTTGTTTCTACTTTTCATCAAAATATTTGTGATTTTCATTTAATAGCTTTTTTCTTTGGAGCGAGATAATAAACTCAATTGACCTTTTATGGACATACAGACTTTCTTTTTAAATGCATGCTATTTAATTCGAAATCGTGAATTATTGGTTGAAAGGCTTCTAATGACCTAAAAATGCGCAGTTTTACCAATATTTTATATGATGTGGATTACGTTTAACTCTTGTTTTATTAATTAAAAAAAAGATATCACTCTATAACTAAATACACTTTCTCTAATGTTTTATTTTGAAATCAAAATTTCTTTTGCATCCCTTTCAGTGAGCTGACCTCATTTATAGACTTTCAATTGATTTATTAACAGAATTATCCAGTGGAAGAAAATAAATATTTAAATTACTTTTAAATTTATGATTTAAACTTGATTTTGAAGTGTTCTAATCAGCATAATTTGTTTTCTTCTCCATTTCAAGTTGTTTTCTTATAATATTTGACAAAAAATTTTGTTCACTAATCTTAAAAGATTCGGTCAATATTTAAATGCGACTTTTTTTTGGAGTTTATAAAATCTGAAATAAGACTTTTTACCTATCTAATAAATCCTGCGTTGCCATTTCCTTGTCTGTAGAGGGCTGAAAATGTATCAAGAATGTTTGATAAATTTCCTAAATAGTAAAATCAAACGTTCAGTTAATTATTCAATAAAATACCTCTCGACTAGATGTATTTCCATTATGCTGAACGGTTTTACTCTGTGATTTATTATCTAGTGTTGTTTCTTCCGCTGAACTAATAACAGGAGTAAATTTGAGGAAGTCGTCCAATTCATCATTTTCATTTGCCAAATCAAAGTCTTCGTAATCCTAAAACATTATCATCCAATGTAATTTAAATTTATGTGATCCAATAAAGTTCTTCTTTGAATTTCAATGAGCATTATTGAAACTTTAATTTACAAGTTTATGAAACTATTTACCCCACAATATTCCTCTTCATTGAATATTTGAGGAGGTAATGGATATTTGCTCTCTCTCGAGTTACTGTTAGCCTGCATAAATTCTTTTTGGGCTTCCTTTCCTGGTTCAGTTATATCTATTACTTCGTATCTTACATTTTTACTGTCTAAAATCATCAGTACTCGTTGTTGTCTTTTTTTCACCTGAAACAAATATGATTATCTTCAAACTTAATTTGTAACTTAAACTTTTTGATATTAAAAAAATCTTTGACATCAAGTGTATTTCTATCCTTGATTATATTTAATTTTTATAAATAATCAATAGTTTTAAAATATAACTTTGCATGACATTCAAGCTTGAGTTTCCAATTAACTGTTACAATGTGTAAGAAAATGTTTTTTTAACTATCAATTATTTAAAAAGAGAAGTAATTACATTGTTCTTTGTTTATCAAACGATGATATCGCATCGTATATCAAACATCGTTATGCTTTTATGTTTGTAACGACAGTGCGTTACTGGCTCCGTATTTTTAATCTAATTATACAAGAAGGAATGCACTGACAATATTAATATGTATATGCAAGTAAATGCTGAATGCTATTATAAGAATATTTCTAAACTTGTGTGTACATATGATATATGGCTCGAATTACGATCGTCAAATAAATCAAAATGCTTAAATGACTGGGCCATTGTTTGCAATAAACATTTCAACAATTCAGTTTGACAAATTTACTTCCTAATATTAACATAAACATTTTCTTCTCGTTAATGTATTCTTTAGTTAAGTAAAGACTTTTTGTAAGATTACAATGTAAATAAAGTTATTAAGTAAAATGATTTAAGGTAGTAAATAAATTTTGCATTAAAAAAAAAAAAAAAAAAAAAATAAAATAAACAACCAAAATGTTTGCACAAAATTTGACAAACAAGGAAAAAAGAGCAAATTTGAATATTGAAAGATAAAGAAACTTATAATTCAAAACGAGCGCCCATGGACAACAAAACATTTACATAATAGAAATCAGTTTCCATTTAAACACCTATTTTGATTCAATGCGGAACCGTAAATAAAAACAGTTTGCTGATTGACTGCCAAGACGGGCCGCGCGCTTCATTAAAAACTGACAAAAAAATGGACACACACTCAAGTGTCGAACGCTTTTTGTTGTTGACACTTGTGGCCAGTCGAATCCACAAATATCAAACGGGAACTGCTCAAACGCTGCCTATAATTAAAGCACAGCTATAACGTTCAATTATCAAACCATAAACAACATCGTAAATCAATTACTCGATAAAGTAACCAACAACAAACTTCAACAAAGTAAAAAGAAAAATAAAAAAAGTTACAGAGAAGAAGTTACAAAAAAAGGTAAATAAATATAAGAGACTAGCTGAGACGTAAAATTGAGAAGGTTGCGTGTTGTAATTTGATACATTTGTGTGCTTCTCTTGTACGCAAGATGTCAATAATGTAACTGAAAAGGAGAAAACCGGTCGGCCGATCGTTTTCATGTGCGTCGACCGATGAGTCCGAAAAGTGTTATCACTCACTTCCTTGTTTCCGCTGATTCCCGACACGTAGATTTTGAGGACCATTGTTGTTGGACAATTGTGTGTTTTGCTGAGGTGAACAAACGACTGACCGGTTTCGCACTTGCGCCACTAATTAGACGCTGACTAAGGCGCCGAGAGAAAAAAACGTGACGAACGAACTGACACAGGATCACTAACACCGACTTAACTGGACTTTAATGATAAAAACACGGTATATAGCTGGTCCGGACGGGACAGCAGACAGCTGCGACCACCACTTTTCAAACAAGGCTTGAGAATTGTGAAGGTTAGCCGCTCAGAAATGAGCGCGCTGTTTGAAGGCAAAATAAAAACAATTCACTTTGAGGTTAGGATAGGGATTTTTAAATTTTGTCAGGTAAGTAACACTTTTTTAGATTGTATTTACATTTATATATGTACCTTTTTAAAGTGGATTTTTGTTTTTTACAGAGAGTTGTGAGGTGTCTAAAATGTGAATCATTTTGTTTGAAAAAAAGTTAATTATGGGTATTTTTATTTGAATGTAACTAGTAATATATTATGTATTAATTTACAAATCCGGATTTTTTTAACAAATTACTGTTTAATTTTCATGAAAGTATTGGAGTGGTAATAGTATTTGGATGTTTTCGAGGAATAGATTTTTATGTTTGTACATTTTTTAGTCCAAAAAAATATTTTGAAAGAAATGTCAAAGGATATATTTCAGATCAATAACACATTTGACAGTTACGAAAAGTTAACAGAAGCTTTAGAAAAATACAAAAATGAGTACAAATGTGTTTTGTATGTGAGAAGTAGTAAAACATTTAAAGCTGTTAAAATATTTGACAATTTCAATGCTAATTTGAAGTTTTATGAAATACATTATGTGTGTAAACATGGAGGAGAATATAAGTCGAGAGGATCTCAAAAACGTATAAGAAAGTAATTATTGCTGAATTTTTATCGTTTTTTATATCAAAATCATTGAATGATTATTTTTTTATTAGTAAATCAATTATTGTACATTACATTTAAAGTGTTGATTATTAATTGATTGTTAATTTTGTTTATAGAAGTTTGAAACAAGGATGTTTAATGCAGATAAAAGTTCGTGCTATTGACAGACAAAAGCTACATGTTGTCAGTTTTGTTCATGAACATAATTCACATAATGGAGTTGAAAATTACAGTGTCGGGGAAAATTCAGTAGAAAACGGAGAGGAAATGGTAAAGTTATTTTATTTGTTTATTATAAACCATTTTTAATGATATTTTTGGAAAATCGAGGCAACTGAAAATCTTTAAATGGCACCTTATTTTTAATAGTATAAAAGTAATATTTTATAATTTTTTTGATTATGAAATATATTTTGTCTACAGTTTTTTCAAATGTTTTAACAATTTTACCATTCAGTATAATTGAATTATTAAATTATTATAGTTTCTTTGGTTGCCCAATATATTTGAAAAATTTTAAATTAAACATGTTTATTTTCATCAGATTGTCCCAGTTGAGTTCAGAAAAATATATGGTATTAATGAAATTCGTAAGTGTTTTTGAAAAATTTTAATTTTAATTGTTTTAGAAACCATGTAGATTTTAGTTATGCTGGAATAAAATATATTTATTTGTTAACAGAAAATGAAGAAATTGATTCAATTTTAAATAATATTAAGTCTTTGATAATGAAGAGTGATCAATTCGAAATGGAAAACAAAAAAAGCATACTGCTTCGTATAATAGAAATATGGGAAAATGGTAATGAATGTACAATTACACAAGTATTAAATAAAAAAGACTGATAATGCGACATTTACTAAGAAACAGTAAAATAATTTTGATTTAATAAATTTAAAATTAAATAAATTTGTGTTATATTCTTATACTTACATATTTATAACCTTAATCCTTTAATACCAGATTTTTTGTAAACTAAACCAAGTTGTTTTCATATATTAAAATGCTAGAAATATCAGAAAAATAATTAAAAAATTCTATCTATTGATGTTCATTCATATTTAAGTGAAATTGGTATGTGATTTGCATATTATACATGGAAAAAACGTCGAAATAATACAATAATTTTTGTTTAATTATACAATAAAAATCAAATTATTATGCCTACTTCATTATATAATACTTTTGTATTTGTTGAAATTGTACTAAAAGTCAGTTTTACATTGTATCATTTTGATGCATTTTGTTACACGGTAAAAACAAATTTCTTATAAAATCGTTAGAAATTTTATTAGAATTATTACAAATTGATAAATAAAGGTAAAATGTTGATTATTATACATCAGTGAACGTATTATTACATTAAAGTAAAAAGAATATGTCGTATCATGAGACAGTCGGCATTAAAGAGTTAATTTAAAAGAAATATGATATTTATGATTAAAATTACAATACTTAAACAAACACAAACAAAAACTTACAGATAAATGAAAATTCACGGATACTGATATTATAACAGGTAAAATTTAACAATAAATAATTGAACGAAAAATGTTATAATAAGTACATATCAGGAATTTCAACATAATGTTTTTTCCAAGCCAAATATGGCTGGGATTTATTTAATTAAATAAAAATATCATTATTACTGAAGTGATTATTGATCATTTCTATACAATTTTCTTCAGTTTAGATATAAAAATGGAATGTTTTTAATAAAAAGGTACATTGACAATTAATAAATGGTTTTTTAGATATTTGTCAATAAAATAAATTTAAAAAATAAGAATTCAAAAAAATCTTCAATATGTACAAAATTTTGGTTATTATTATTAAAAATTATCGAAAAATTAATATCAAATGTTATCTAAAATATTTAAAATTCAAATCCAGTCTCTGTTTGCAAAATTTCTTATGAGACCTTTCAGTTTTTCCATAAAAAAATTGCTTTCTTTCGTGAATATGAGATCTATGTTCTGATTTTCATCTAATTGACTGTCAACTTCGACTGTTTGGATTTTTAACATAAAAGCGCACTGCACAAATACAATTTTTCCATCCTGAGCAAGTTGTCGATTAAATTCTTCCCTGGAAAACGGTGTTGCATCACATTTCAAAATATTCAACCAGTGAATAAATTGATTGTAATAAAAGTCAATAAGTTCTTCAAAATGATTTTTCTCAACTTGCGCATTTAGACCAATCCCCAAAAGAAAGATCAAATCACGTAGTGGGCTTAAGTATAAATAATTCTGAAAGTCAACAAATTTAATATCGTCGATCTGGTTGTTTGAATCTTTGTGAAAAAGAAAATTTGTGATCCAAAAATCTATGTGGATGATGGTCGCCCAGGGCTCTTGGGGTTCGCCACACCAGTACTCGGTGTTGTTTGTGATTGTTGCTCGACACAAATTTAAACAGTCAGCTAGTTCAGGCTCTGCTTCAATATTAGCGAGAATCTGCGAAAGAATTGCGTTAGTTCTTTCGGTTTTTGTTGACGCATATTTAGCAGATTTGGCATGCTGTTTAATTATCGCAAATTCTTCTGGTTTGTGTTTTTTCATGCCAATGCCCAAAGCGTGGAATCTTGCGAGAGCTTTAATGACATATTTAGCATGCTCCAAATCTAATCCTGAGAAATTAAAAATAATTATTAATTTATATACATTAGTTTTTGAAAAGCTTGTTTTCAAAAATGTTTTACAAAAGTAAAAGGATTATTATTATAAATAATAATAATACGTAATGAAAAAGACCTTTAATTAGGAACTAGTAAATAAAACTATTAATTTATTTCAAAATTTTTTATTTTTTCTTCAGAAATCTATAATTGAAGCGCCCGATGCAATAACCAGACATGCGTCCGAACGCTGGCAGAACTATTTTACAGATCGTGGGATTTTTATAAAAAACAAAAGTTATTCGAATTGAATTTTAAAAAATACTAAAATGTTT
>JABFPM010002898.1:0-15496 GCA_022817325.1 Idris sp. 1 HC-2018
TCCGACAACTGGTGGAACTTGCGAATTGCGAAAATCCACCGTGTGCAAATTGCGACAAGCGGGACAAAAATACTATGTATTTTTGCACTACGTGTGGTAAGTTTAACTTTTTTATTTTTGTTTATTCTATAAACATTATTTTATAACGTAAATTAATTTTTTTATACAAAATAAAATTCATGTCAGGTAAAAACTAAATTGACTCTTTAGATTAAAAATTAATCACAAGTGCAACAAATATTAAATTGTCGGAAGAATAAAATGTTAAAGTACACTGCAGTAAATTTCATTTTTCCGCAGAGAAACATTTTAATGTACTTTTTATATGCGTGGATTTTTTTTCATTCAAAATTGGTCGTTCAATTCTGTGGTGGTTTATATTTTAAATTGCTACTGAAAAAAATGTCAAAATTGTCAAATTTAGTCTAAAATACATTTTTAAGGGAATGCTATTGCTTTTTTTTTTTTTAATTATATGTTAATTTTTGTACTGTTTTATTTTGTGCAAACTTTTTAACGAGTTGTTTAAACTGAGTAATTTTTATGAAAAACTTTGCTCGTGATTATGTAATACAAATAAAGGAAAACGTTAAAACCAAATAATATATGTAGCGACAAAAAAGTACAAGTTAAACTTGAATAAATGTAAAACTGTTTTAAAGTGAATGCATTTTTATTTTTATCCATAACATACGAAGTTAAACTGCAAAAATAAAATCGTTTTTTCCCATAACCAGTAATCAAAAATATTGGAAAGAAATTTAAGATGATTCCACGTCAAATTAGATTTCAAATATAAAATAATAGTATAACAAAAAACTTATAACTTTCACAATATTTTTGTCATATTTATTATCCTACCAATTACACTCAAAATGATCTAAAAAAATATAAATCTAAATATTTCAAAAATTATTTCTACAATTTAAAATCACTTTTGAACAATTAATCTGTTGCTCGCAAGTAAATTAAAACATTTTTGTATTATTACCATCTACAATAACTTTCGCTGAAATCACTTTTCATTACATCTCGAGTAAATTTCAATTTCCGTTTCAATTGTTAATGTGTCCGTCGGAATTACTCTCGTCTACGCATATAAATCACTTGGAATGAATTTAAATACAAACAGAGTTAATTCGATGACACGAATTTTGTGTACCCTGTTTGGGAGTAATAGCGTTTTCGCATCCACCAACGTCAGTCCTCTTTTTAAACTACCTCATTTGCTGTACAATTTTTTGTATATTCTGCGTTAACTTTAACTGATTTTATTGTTGAGTTTTTACAATCTTTAGAAAAACAGTCTTTTCATTTGAGAGCCTTTGATAATAAGAATTACAAATTAAAACAAAAAAGTAATTCGATATTGGCGATAAATTACAGGCCAGGCACTGTGCACCCACTGCCGCGAGCACACCCACCGTGCCAAGATGTTTTCCACGCACGAGGTCGTGCACATGAGCAAGTGCTCGAAGGACACTCAGCGTCGCTGCTCCACTCACGGCGAGCAATACATTATGTACAGCCAGACGGCCAAGTGTATGCTCTGTGCGACCTGCTTTCGGGACACTCCTGCGGACGCCCGGCTGCACTGCGTCGACATCGACACCGCCTGGCAGCAGACCTCCAAAAAAATGGAACGCGCCGCAAACACCATCTGCGAGCTCCAAGCTGGTGTGCGCGACAGTCTGCTTGCCTTAAAGTCACAGCTCGACGAGCTGCGCCATAGCTTAGACACCGAAAAACGATCCCTCAACAACTACTGCCAAGGTTTCCTAGGAAAATTAATTCAAACATTCTTATTTTTGTATTATTATCCTTCATCTTTATTATCTAGTTGCCAGTGTTTTATTTCAAGTTCCATTTAAGGGGGTTGGACTGTAATCTGAATTAACGGTGAAAATCATTCAACAAAATTCATATTGTACATTTAAGTGTAATAAATAAATGTGCAAAGTTTGAAAACAATTGTCTCGTTTGATATTGAGAAAAAAATTGATGCAATTTTGGAGAAACACATGGAGTCTTCTTTATGGAGCGTTATTAGAGGGATTAATAAGGTCTAAAGTCACGGAGTTAGTATGTTTTTAAATTAAAATTCAATGATAAAGAATTTAACCTATTAGAACAAATCAGATGATTCTTTAATAATGGGAGAATCATATGCTCTATAAGAAAGTATTTTTGGTTGTATAGTTTTAGCTATGTACCTGCAGGCGTTTTTTTTCATAATCTGTATCCGAAAAAAAAACGCCTGCAGGTGCCGAGGCAAAACTATACAACTAAAATTACTTTTTTATGGAGTATATGATTCTCCCATTATTAAGGAATCGTCTGATTTGTTTTAATAGGTTCAATTCATTACCAATGAATTTTAATTTAAAAAGACATTAACTCCGTGACTCTAGACATTATTAATCCCCATTACTTGTTTTATGATTTTTTGTATGTTCCCACAATGTAAAATGAAGGAAAATGATAACTTTAAATATTGATTTACAAGTTATTCTTACGAAATTTGGAGTAGATTCGTTAGCTAGATTTTTAATTATTGTAACTTGAAAAATGTCTATTTGAATACTTAGGCAAGTTGAGACTTTCCAAGATGTTACGACAAACAGACCAGAGTTAAAGAACAACTACTCCCTCGGGGTGAAAAATTGTCTAATTCTTGCATCCCAGCAAGTTATGCCAAAATATTGTGGCTGGTAGACCAAAGTGTAGATGGATTTCAAAAATGAACCATACCGGCATTTTGCCTGTTGAATAGACTAATGGGAAAACCAGAATGGCCGGCCAGGGGATCGAACCCGAGCCTCCCGAATGAGAGTCACAGAGCTTACCCCTCCACCAAACTCTCTCGGTTAATTCAAGCATTGTATTGAATAATTTTCTCACTAAAACAGATGTTTTTACTTCTAGGTCTGCAGGATATGGTGAATAAGACCCACGCAACAGCTATTGCAGATCTGCAAAGACAGTTCGAAAGCAAGGAACGACTGGTCCGAGCCCAGCTAATTTCCCTGGGCAGCGCACTTCCGGTTCTACAGACCCATTTGATGCTGTGCACCGCGTTTACCAGTGGCGCCACCAAGTTCCAGTTCCTGGAGATGGCTCACTGCATGCTGGACAGACTGAGCCGAGTGGCTCAGCTGGGCCACCCGCCGAGACCACCTCTCCTCACCACACACCCCAAAGTCAACTTCCGAAACGAGTTTGCCAGGGCACTACAGTCCTATATTACTCAGAGCCACCCGCCCAAGGACGCCTTTTACGAGCCTAATCACCTTATAGGGCAGATCGAACAGTTTACTCAGGTTGATGAAGTTTCGATATTTCATTTTATCTTTATTTGTATTCTCATATTTTTCTCCAATTTTTGGTCCTGTATTTTGTAACAAAAGTGTTTTATATGTAAATGGCTTTTCAGATGAATTATATTTGAGGGATAAAAATGATTTCTTGTAATGGTGTTATATTTAGTGTGAAAATAAGTTACAAATAGAGATACAAATAGTATACATTTTCAGTTGAATATTCCGGGTGAATGTTAACTTTCAAGATTAATGACTGGAAAGAGAAAATAATCATTTTTTTGTTATCAAGTATTGATCTAGACAGAATGAAATAACTTTACCATTACAAATTGTTCAACTAAATCAATTCATTAAATTCCTATTAAATACGGAAAGAAATTTCGTTCTCGTAAAATTCCTTCTGCAATAAAAAGCCATAACGATCCATCTTTGCCTGTTAGACTTTACAATTATACCTATAAAGTGGTAATCGAAAAAACGATTTCAATTACCTGTCTCAAATTTTTTCTTTCCAATGAAGATTCAATGAAACGAAATGAAAAGGACTAAAATTGTAGAAAAATAAAACAATATTTATGGTATGATGATATTAATCTTAATTTGGAGTAGAAACTTTACGAACAGAGCAGCAAGGCCATGCCTCGATTGCAAACCCCGAAGACCGTTGACTCCGACGTGGGACCCTTTTCCAACCACTGTCGCACATTCGACTCGCAGTTGAAGGAACTGAGTCAACAGCTGATGACCGTGAAAGAGCGACTAGGCGAGCTGCACCGAGACGTCGCTTTTCTTCGTCGGGCCAACACTCCGCCGCTGGGTTCGCGTTACGAAAACGTCGCCCGTGACTGTCGCCTGCTTGAGCAGCAACTTGAGCATCAGCAAATGGAACTCGAACATTTGCGAAAGGTCTTTGATGCACTCTGGGAGGAACAACTTTGCCGAATACACATCGAAAAAGAGATCTTCCATTCACAGGTTTCATTTGTTACCTACAAGTTTTCTTTTTTGTTTAATAAAGTACAGTTTTCCAAAGTACATTTTTTTCTAGTTCGTATTGTATTAATGAAATTGATTGTCTTGCAGATGAATGACATTCTATCGCTGAAGACTGAAGTGAAGCAGCTCCAAACGATGGCTCAACAGTTGGAGCCTTTTGTGAAATCATTTTCCGCCGGAGTGAATGCCGGCGAGATCAATACTGCTGCTTCCGATGCGGCGGGTCATCAGCATTTACAAGCCCTACTCGATCATTTGGCTCGCTTGCAAATGCAGGAGCCACCGCAGCCGCAAACCCCGGCTCCTACCAAGGACTTCCGACAATCGCGAAATGTCCAAAGTGCGGACAGTGCTGCTTATATGAAAGGTGATCGTCTTTCTCTCAAACAAAGACAACGTGTTCTGACATTTTTCAAATAAATTGATCAGTATGACAGATATTTATATAAACATTCCTGCTGTGGAAATATAAAACCTTCTGCTATTGGAATCTCAACGTGAAACTATCAAGTGGAAGCTAAAAAGAAAAATTGCACATGTTAAGAATTCTTATTTGAATTCTAGAGAATTGACTGTATAGAGCACTTAGCATTTCTGTGATGAAATATTAACTACAATTTACTCAAGTTTTGAATCTTAAACTAGGAATACAGTCGAACCTCGGGTAGCTGAACTTCACCTAGCTCAAGTCTTCCCTACACTGTAAATAAAAACTGCAAAGTTGCAGAATAGTTACTTGATTTGAGTTGTAAATAATTTTGCGTGAAACTTGCAGTTTGACTTGCAAAAAGTTTTCAGTTTTATAGTCTGAAATTCAAGAAACAGACTGATTCACAAGGTAGAAATATTATGTACGCTCCAGCTAGTATAATTTTTCAAGTTCCAATCTAAGTTATATTAAATTTCAATTGGTTTGTTATTTTTGGCAAAAATGAGAATCATAAACGTATTTACTACTAAACTATAGTAATACTGAAAAATGAAATAAAATAATTCATTTTTCAAGTTAAACTTTATTTGTTCAGTCTCAGACTTTTGAAAGAGAACTTCATTTTTGTAGTAAACATGTAATTAAATAAATTTTACTTGCCCGGCTAAACCATTCTATTGGCTTGTTCCAAATTTTACGGTCTAACGCCGATTACTTTTGCTAGTCGAGGTTCTACTGTAAATGTAAAAAGTGATACTGGTAAAATAACTATTTTCAACATGATTACAAGTTTACTATATTGTTAACTTTCAATTACAGACTCAAAAGAAGTTCCCACCAGGTGCCGAACGCCATCTTCAGGAGGCACAGTCGGAGCAGTTCTGGATTCAAGTGGAAACATAGTGGTCTACGGTAACTCAAAGTCCTCTGACACAAAGCGCGGAGTTTTGAGTCAGCTGATTGACAAAGCGAGGACGAAGGAGGACCGCAAAAAGTCCCCTGGTCGGGAGGAACGGGACCGCAGTCAGGGTCGCCGATCGCGAAAGTCCCCGGACAATTCGAAGCCAAAGACTCCGCCGGGCCACTCGAAGGTGCGCTCTTTGTACAGGTCCATCAAAGGGGTGGCTGGCATGGACACTTCGAACGAAGCTCTCGACCAGGACAGATGCGGCGACCAGCAGCAAACTACCCAACAATCCGGTAAATATAACCGAGTCACACAGTTTCGAGCTGTTCTGGAGAGTTTTAGACGCCACCTACCGTCAAGATAAGTCATTAAACTTGATTTGTGTCTTAGGTATGGTGTCAAATAATCTTTCTTTAGGTCGCGTTTTATGGGTAACCGAAATTGTTGTTTCTTCAAGTAGGAATCAAGTGTCCTGTAAATCTCATGTTCTTTGACTTAAACTGCATGCACTGTATCTGTTTTCTGGATTTTTTATCTCGATTCTTCAAATATGTGTCAAATATCAAGTTTCGTCTTGTAGATACAGTTTGCTCCTCTTTTTCATTTAATGGGTGTCATGTATGCTTTATATATAAAGTTGAAAAAAAAAAAATAAATCTTTTGTTTTTGAAGTGAGGATTGGTTTTGGTAATTTTAGATGTAAACTTTGTGTAAAAATGTGTAAACTAAGTAAGTTGATTTGTTATTTATGAAGTTATAATAGAATAAAATTGGAGTTGCAGAATTATTGGCCAGTTAAATTGATTTGTAATTAAAATTAACGGGCATACGCGACATCTATTGTCCTAATTAGTTTTTAATGTTAGTTAATTCCATCGTACCCATATCATTACTGCACAGCACTCGAGAGTTTGCTTAAGTGCATATTCACGCGTTTACTAGATTCAAAGTTTCAAATTAATTACTTCAAAAACCTGGCACAATTGATAATGCTTTTTAACCGGAAGCAAATTTAATTTCAAATGAAACAATGTTTTGAATAAATAAAAGCTAATTAAAAACAAAAAAATCCCTGAACCTAAGCAGAAAAAATACCAATCAAAGAAAAGCTTTCAAAATTAGCTGAAAACTTCTGCAAGAGCATGTACATTTGTCGCCCCCTGTTGTCAGTTCTAAATTCCTTTACTGTGACTGTTTATTAGTGACAAAACTCTTATTTTCAATGTTGCAATTAAAATGTATAATAATGAAAGTGTTATTTAAATCAGGCGAAGAGTGCGAGTACCAGAGGATTTCCGAGGCCTCAACCCTGAGCGACGCGAAGAAGCGGGTCCAGGCTCAGATTCACCCGGTGCCTCCGGACGAGCAGTCCAGCCGGCCCATCTCGAAGGGGGTGAAAGTGTACCCGGCCAGCGACTCTGAGGACGTTTTCTACTCGCGAAAAGAGGCCGCCAGTCGACGCCGACGTCGCGCCAGCTGCGACAGCCTGAGCACCACCGGGTCCGGGAACAGTCGGCGCTCGAGTATCGTCGATGGGACGGTAGGTGGTCAATCCGCGCAGGATTCAAGGAAAACACTGGTCGTTTTAATCGGACCGACACAATCGGCCTCGTCTCTGGTACAGAAGCAGCGTTCCTGGGAAACGTTCCCGCGACCCAAAAACAAACGGGCCTCGTCAGAGGGTGGCACCGGCGGCGCGCTGGGACAGCTCAAGAAGGCGGACAGCTTCGAGGGACACGAGGAAGCCGTCCGCACGCTGGTCGCCGCGGTGCAGGAAACGCGATCCCAGCTACGACACCACCATGCTCATCATTACCGGTACCATCGCAAAAGTAAAACCAATTGAAATTCGGAGTATAGCGGCTTCTTCGAGGCGAGATGTCGCAGTTGTGATGGACTTGAGTTTGGACGAACGAGGTCCGCTAATTAGGAGACAATTTTTATTAGACCAAATTTACAAGTTTAAACGATTGGACTTCATTTTTCCACAAGACCATTTTCCACCCTTTAATAATCACAGGATATTCATTTTCCACAATTCCAGCTCAAAACTATTGAGCTGTTTCGAGATGTACGTTTTTCAAGTTTTTTACATTTATTGTTATTGAAATGTTATTATTGAAATATTTGATGTATAAATATACTTGTGTGGAATAAAATGTGTTATTACAACTCCTTTTAGGGTCAAATTATCCTGTGGAATTTCAATTTTGTGAGAAAATATTTTTATGGACAAATAATATTAGGGCAAAAGTAGAAGTGTGGAATGAAAGATAATGTGGAAAACTTGCTGTGGAAAAAAATTGTGGAATAATGTACCCCAATCGTTTAAATGATTTTTTAAGGATGTTTTATTTACATTAAACAAAACAAGTTTACATTTTAATCTGAGGTAGTTAATCATATGTAAGCTTTGTTTCAACTTAAATTTTTTTTTTAACTTTTTACAAGAGACTCAATTTCTATTGGACAAAATTAAAAAGTGTCAAATTTTAGCGAAAATGGATAATTCTATCAAATAGCTTTTATTCAAAGTCAGAAAGTTAATATTATTAAACAGTTTTTATTAAATCCCGGTTTTAGAACCTAAATTTTAACATATAAAACATCCTTAAATTTTGCATCAACTATACAGATGATGCTTGTGAAAACAATTTTCAGTCTTTCAGTTAATATTTTAACTTATATATTTTATTAATAATAACAATAATAACCTATAAAATAATAGTCGTAATTATAAATAGAATGTAATAAAGCATTTCAATAAGAAAGATAAAATCACAAATTTTATCATAGAATTGTTGCTTGAATCGGTTTTGAAGAAAATTTTATAATTTTAACAAGAATTACTATTTCAGAGTATAAATTATTTATGAAATTGAATATTAACACAAAAATTAACAAAAACAATGTCTTTTAATCTTTAACATTTATTTAATTTATTACACTGCTGTTGTGAGAAATACTTGTAACTTTACTTAATACTAGAAAATTTAATCAAAAAGATGAAATTAAGTTTTTCAGTAAATTAAGTTAAAATGTATTAAAAGTTACATTAATTCAATGTCAGCGTATTATTTAATTAATTTCTTAAATGTCAAAGTTAAGTCAAAGTTTAATTTTATTATAAAATAAAGTAATATTAAAACTTGAGTTATCACAATTGCGTCACTCGTTTTAAATATTTATTATGGAATTTGTTCAATTCTATTAATATTTTTATTGGGTCAGCACGTTTTGCATTGATTAAAAACCAATTTTTATATAAATTTACTTGTTTATAAAACCCTTTACACTGATTGTTGAACAAAAATTAATTAAACTCTTTTCGTGACATGAAATTTTGTGTAAAGTATAAATGAAATATTAACTTCCATTTGTATTTGAAAAAGTAATGTATCGTAAATTTTGTTGATCCAATAAATTATTTCAGCTGAACACGTATTGTATTAATTTCAAATAAGCACAAAATTGTTTTTGTTTTGTTTTTTTTTTTTTTTTCGAAATTTGTCGTGTGATGTAACTATTTCAAGTGGTGGATAATACTTTTGTAATATGAACATAATATAAAACTGTTAAATAATTTAAACTAACATTAACATTTATTATCTAAAATATTTCTGAACTACATATCGTACATGCGTGCAAAATTAAAATGTTTTTTATCTAGCAAACGTAGTATATTAGCGTCAATAATAATAATAATATTTATTACATTATACTAAAATAAAAAAGGAATAAACTTTATTGAGAAATTTAAGCCGAAATCTTTTAACAAAATAGAATACCAATATAGGTCAAAGGGCGTTTGGCCAAAAATTTCATGGACTTCGGTGAACAAGATATTATCAATTCAGCATGTCGATATTAAATCAAGTTAAAATTATTTCGAATCCTTTTTAAAATAAATGAAAAACATTTGAAACTTTGTATAAAATGTTTCAAACTATTTTACATTCAAATTAAATAATATTATTTACAAAATTGATACAAAATAAAATAAATTTTTAGACAGAAGAGATGACAATAATACATAATAATTTTAATAATGTTATTTGAAGTTAATATTAACTCTTTATTTTTCTTTTTAAAAGTCTATTTATTAAAATGTAAGATTTCTCACAATTTATTGCTCATAATGAAATCCGAATAAAATTCAATTTTATCGCTTTCATAGATCATTTCATCGCTTTTTTATCATGACTTGAAATAGTGCAGCCAATACATTATTTCGACATCAAAAATCTATTCGTCTAAACGACACAAGTGCATGAATCAAATTTGAATTGAATGAACAAAATATTTATTTCAATGAGCCGACTGTACTTTTATGATGAATCATATACATATATAGATTTAGAAAGGTTTTTTTTGAAATATACAAATGTTAATTTACTTCATATCGTAAAATACCTTAAACCAAGACGTTTGTACAAGTTTTACAATTTATATAAGATTTTAATATTTGTTAGTGTCTAATTTTTTTAAAAAACGAATTATGAGTAATCTGCGATTTGAAATTTTTCAAATTTTAATCAATAAGCAATTTTAAGATTTTAAGTAATAAAAATGTTAAGACTTTAAGTATTGAAAAATTTTAAAACTTTTAATGTTTAGGATATTTTACGAGATCTAGCACGATGTTCATTTGTATTGAAACTTTTTATACTCATAATTGCAACATTTAGAATAAAACATAAAAATTGTGAAAAAATCATTGACTGACGGAATCAATATTGGAACATCAGTATCCACATTATTGATATCGACATTCAATATATAATTAATAATCAATTTAAAAAAAAAAAAAAAAAAAAAAAAAAAAAAAAAACTTGTTATTCGTTTGCAAAACGCATCATGAAAAAAAACTTGGATTAACAAGGGCAAACAGAGTACTTTAGAGCCTTTATTAGTAATAGTCAAGTGCACCTCGAATAGATCGGGATGTATGTCTGTGACGTATGCTTTCCTAAAAGTTAATTAAAAATAAACAACAAATGGATTACATGCGTCGCAAAGTTGGTCGGATTACTTTAATCGAAAATGAATTACCAGAATTCAATAAAATACATTAATTATAGTTAGTAAAAGACACTGCCAGCCATAATACAATACGAATTTAACCGATGGTATTTATAACTGAACAGCCTCATTACAGAGTTACTCGTAATTAAACGAAAAAAATCGTTGATATTATAAGAATGAGCACGTTTAAAAACCAGCAAAAGATACGACGTTGCATAAAAAATCAGTGATGGGCTTTAATTTGACACTTAACAAGTTTTTAATTAGTGTAAAGATTTGGCTCCTGGATAAGTTTATTACAATTATAATCAATTATTGTGCAACTGAAAGTATTCATCGTTGTGATCAGATGAAAACACTGCCCGTCATTGCTCAAAAAACAGTATTAGAGTGTTTAATGCACTTTAAAGTTGAGATGACTTTTATAAAAAAAATTATTAAAAATGATAGCGTGTAAGAGAACTTTTAAATTATGATAATCGAATCATCGTTTCATCGAATAGCGATATTTAGAACATAATTGAATTTCTGATTGATGTGTGCTCACACAATGTTTTTCAGAAAGTCTATTGTGATTTCAAGGAACGATTTTTCTCGAACTTTATATAAATATATATAATAAATATTAATAAACTGAGCTTCGAGAAAGCTGAAAATAAAAAGTATTTAGAGATGTTTTATCGAAATTGCTGCTGCAAATGGATGTAATGATGTAACAAGGTGGTTTTAACTAAGGTGATGTTTGTACCGCACGATATTATACTGTTATATTGTTTAGATGTTTTATGTTATTGATTATAAAACATTTTATTCCAAGTTACTATATAGTTATAAAGTTTAATACAAATTTGTGTACGTGAATTCGTCTTCGAATATTATTGTGAAGTGTAATTTTAATATTAAAAAAACAAACAAACAAACAAACAAATCTCAGTAATAAAATTATAAAAACTATCCAGAAAGTGAATATTTTAGTTGATTAATAAAATATTATCATTTGGAAGTTCAAAATTTATTGTTCTCCTAAATTATGTATTAATAATTATATAATCTGAAGGTGTCAATGATTTTCTGATGATAATATACACATACATATTGAAATATATACGTTAAAAATATGTTTAGTTGTTCATTTATTTGATAAATCCTTTCAATCTTTATAGCAAATTTTTGTTTTGTTTGAAAAAATCGACTGATGATAATTCAAAATAATCAAATTTAATATTTATATTTACATGTTACATACAATTGTACATTTTCATTTTGTAATAAAAAAAACTCAACCTACACATAACAAAATGATACAAAAAAATGTGTACTACGTTTCTGCTTTACTCTGAACTACTTTTGGTATTGTGACAGAATTTTCGTCATTGTTATTATCATTAAATAAATCTTGCATATTTAAATTATTTGTGATTAGATTTTTGTTCGACAAAATTTGATTAGCTTTGAAAATATTTAACAAACCAAAATGATTCGATTTTTTTACGTCTCTTTGTTTCAAAGCTTGTACTGAATTGGTACACGCACTGACGAATCGCTGTACTTCTTTGTAGGTCACATTTCTGCTCACATTCAGCGTGACTTCCAAAGGATTACAAATATACAAAGGCGAACAGTCAGGTTTTTTTATTGTTTTTCCATTTCTAATTGAAATTGCGTAATTTGCAAAATCAAAGTCTCCATAAAAACGAAAGAAGTCAATGAGAAGATTTTCCAGCTTTTCATTGTTCTCGGTCTTTTCATGTAAATTGTTTAAATTACGAAGAAATGTACAGTCGATGTGATTATCTGCTTGCCTAATGTCGTTTTTATCTGTCGATAAAAATACAGTTTATTAACACGTTTATTTGATTCAATTAGAGAAAGTAAGTTAATAAATCATTACCTGCAATTTTCTGCAAATAATTCACACTTGGGATAATGTTTTTTTGTTGTAAAAAGTGCAAAATTAGCAGCGTCAGTGAAAAATTGCTTATCCACATGCCAGGATCAGAACGTGTTAACATTATCTGTTGTGCCCATTTTCTCACAGTAAAAACAAGAGGTCTCACTCTTACGTCCATTTCTCCATATAAATATAATAATTCAGACATATAAATAGCAGTCCTGAAATTAAAATTTGCATATTTTAATTGTAATCTTAATTTGAAATATTTTAAATAAAAAAATATTAATTTTGTAGGATACCAATATTTATTTGTACGTACATGTTTGACATGCTGAGATCACACTCCAAATTGGTGAGAATTTGAGAGTATTTAACGATGGGAACTCGAGCTTTCAAAATTTTCCTAACATTTACTATGCCTGGTATTAGATACCTCATTTGTTCAGAAATCGTTTCCATACATAATCTAGTTTTCTGTTTCTCATCGTTCAGTGACTTTGTGTAACAGATAAAATGCGAATTTTTGTTTTCCTGCTCATAATTAAAAAAAAATAAATTAAAAATATTATAGAATAATATTGTATTGTATTTTTTACTTTATTTTCTTACCGTTGGCACATTATTAAAATTCATAACTAGATCCAAATCACATCCATGTTTACCAAACCCATTTATGGAAGAACCAAATGGCAATACTTTTAAATGGGGAAATAAACATGCGAAACTTTTTTCTAATTGATTTGCAGTAATAAAACGTAATCTAATTTCAGTATCACTCAGCCGAAGAAATAAATGTAATGTGTACATTTGATCTGTAATCTAAATAATAATATTAATATTATTTCTATTTCAATTGAAAAAGTAATTTGAATAATTATACTTACAGAGTGAATGTTGTTCAGTTTACTTAAAATGTCTGACTCTGAATACGGTGAGACGTATTTTATATAACATGCAGGGTCGTTTGAAATATTTTTGTTATTAGAAGAGTCTACAATAAGATTATTCTTAAACCACAGGAACTGAGATCGTGCAGGCAATGAAGAATCCAAATCCATGTAATAAGCACTTTCTAGCATCTTCTTTGCACTGGCTTGTGTTTCAAACTCTACTAGAGCATGGTGCTAAAATATAAAAATTTTACATTATTTTCTGTTTAATTAAATGATGTTTGAATTAAAGAACTAATATCATATAAATTGAAACAATATATTAATGTATCTTACGCATTTTTTGGTTGGCATAAAAATCAAATTTAAATTAAATAAATAAATTATGCATTATTTTTTATTATATGAAAAAATTAATAAATTTTAAAAGTACCTATTTCTAATTGTAAAAGATATTTAAAAAAAGAACCAAGACAAATATATATCTTACCCAATTTTGTGAAGTAATGTAATGATGGACATTTTTTATGTTTCCATATTGTAGACAGTAATTGACTAATTTAGGCATAACTTTTTTGTTTTGAACTTGAATAACCAGTGTTCTTTCAGCTTCATTCCTTCTGTTCTGTATAATATTATCGAAGGGTACAAATTTCTGTGAACTGGCTGTAAAACAAATAAAAAGTACTTTTTAATTTTGATAGATACAATTTATAATCAACAAATGTATAATAACTCATTTTATGACAATGTTTATTAATTATTTAAAATGTTACAATTGAAATTGTATTGTTAAATTATAGAAATTATAATTCAAAACTTGGATAAAATTAAAATTTAAAACAAAAAAGAAACGAAATTTTTTATGCTGATCAAATATTGCAATATTAAAAATTGTATTAATTATGTGTAAAAATTGTTTCTTTGATAAATTAATATTTTTTTAATATTAATTTTCATAAACAATGTATTGTTTTTTTAATTTTTCCTGAATAGATTATAAAGATAAATCAATAAAATTTGGCCAGAAATTCAGAAATAATATATTTTTTTTATATTAAATATTAATAATAATAATGACAGTATACTTTTAGTTTAATAATTATATTTTTAAAAGTTTAATTGAAGGTTAGAAATATAAAATTTACCTTCACGTGTAATACAACCATTGCTTGATAATCCACTCAGTAAAAAAGAATTTTGGTAAGGTTTCCTAAAAGTTCTAAGTTTCCCATAATATAACATTAACTTATTGTGTGAATTATTCGATAATAAAAAAAAAGTATTTATTGCAGTACTAAATAGTGCCATGATTAAAACTGAACATTTTTCACTGTTGATAATGCAGGTTACATATGCTTTATATATGAGTTAGTTACCTACCTTTACATCTACCAAAAAGCTAAGAATTGTTTTATTACAAAATGTGTAAATTAAGTATAAAACCGAAGTGAAACACAATTATTTTTTGGCAAAGTGAAACATATGATTATATTTTTAAAAACCTTTTACATTTTTTTCATGCTAGACTTACACAATCTCTTTTTCAAAGGCTATCTAATAAAAAATTTCTTATAATCACATAATTTTTTATTTATAGTGGAATCTTTTTCATACGTCATTACAATTGTTCAACAAAAATAGTTCGTTACAGAATTTAAAGATCCTCGGTGAATTGTACATCGAAATTAATAACTTAATAACTTTACACATTTTTTGATAAAAGAATTCTTATTTTATTGTTGGAATGGATTAAACAAACTAATTCATAATTCATAATTGAGTAAAATATACTATTATATAGTATATTCATGAAGTAATTTATTATTAAGGTGACTATAAAGGTAAAAAAAATAAAAATGGATCAAATTTGTGTACAGCTTAAATAAACTTGAATAACACTGTGTTATCACGTAACGTTCATATCATAATGATACACCAGTTCTCGTCCGATCACTGAAGTTAAGCATTATTGAGCGTGGTCAGTACTTGGATGGGTGACCGCTTGGGAACACCACGTGACGTTATGTCTTT
>JABFPM010002899.1:0-15496 GCA_022817325.1 Idris sp. 1 HC-2018
CCCCCCCCCCCCCCCATGCCCCTGCATTTTCTACTACCCGCTGCAGAAGAGACTTCGGGTGGTTTAATAACCACTACTTGAAGGCCTTATCTGCTGTAATAAGAATAATAGCTCCTCCTTTACAGAAAACATCGGTCCACCTCGGCTACTGCTAGGGAGGCAGCTTATCATTGGCCTCCCTAACAGCGAACCTCAGCGTCCCTAGGTGTTTCTGGGTCAGACCTATCTACGGGTACTCATCTTTCGTCACCACCATTGTAAGTGGTAAGGTGAAAATACTTAAAAGGTGACCTAGTATCCTAGGAGGACCGTTGGGGGAACATGGCGCCTCCATGCTTTTTATCTATTAGCACGGTGCCTCACACCTTAGTGTCGACGCAGGGCCGTCAGAGCCACCTGAACGCACCAAGGCGGCAAAAGTTAGCCTAGGTTATGTGAAGCACGAAAATGCAAGTATGACAGAATATAAGTGCCCGAGTGCAGCGTGATTTTTTCAATATGTTAAAATTTACTATGAATTTTACTAACGAGCATTAGGCTGAACATTTAATATATTTCGTACTAAAGGTGGAATATCACTCAACAGTAAAAATTAAAGTTTGTTATGGATTAAAAATATGTTATAGATTAATTGTTCCTCTTTCGATTGATACCTATCAGAACAAAATTTACCACGTATTTATAGAGAAATAAAATAGTTAAGTTCAGCTTATTCATATTGACTAGCATATTTTATATACTAATGTATACATGATAAAATACTAAAACGTTGAGGTATTAAATCTTTTTTTATATAAAAAATATTTCCAATATACTACATTTTGAACGCATGCATAGGAATAAAAATGATAGTCATATAAAAGATAGCATGTTTAAGAACATTATAAAAGCTAATCAATATTCAATTAAACTCCAAAAAAAATGGATTTTTTAATTATTGCATTCTAAAGTATCCTTTTTTACGAAGACGAGATTAGTTTGCTTAATCGTCACTCATTATTTACAAATCTGCAACTTCCCTTTTTCTTATGTCAAACTATTCATAAAATTGAAATTGCCGCATCATTATTCTACGTTGTCAAATGCATAAATACATAACTAGTATAATGAACAACTTTATTTAAAAAAATGTATTTTTTGAAGATATATTAATGCATGTTTTAAGTATTAATAAATATAATTATTAATTTTACATTTTTTTATACAAAGTTTCATAATTGTTTGTTGTAATTTTTTTTAACTACGTAGTTACACTTTTGACTTTAGATTTGAGTGATTTTCCAACTTAAGTGTAACATTACACGATTCATATGCGCCATACCATTACAGTGCTACCAAGTACCCACCATGCCGACAAAAACATGTCATTTTTTTGTAAAAAAGTTTACTTACATAACGCTGATTTTTTTAACAAAGCTAGATTTCGATTGTTTATTAATGAAAATAAACATGCCATATTGTTCCAGTGTCTCTAAACTCCCGCCATACTGATACTAAAATTTCATTTTTTCACGCTGGAATGAGTATCTTACAGAAAAGTATGGCGGTTTGTTTTTTAATAACCAAAATAAGATTATTTTTTCAAGGAATATATGATTTGAATTGTTTATTAACCAAAATCAATGTATCTTTATAAAGTCTAAACAAATCTGAAGTAGGCGTTTTAGGCTTTTCGTAGCACCAGGTTTTATTTTAATTTGAACAAATTTATTTAGAATTTCACGCAGTTGAACACATGGGGTCATATGAAACGTGGTCGGCCCAGATATGTGTGTAGACGAAGAGTTAAGAGGATTGACAATACTGACATTACCGACATTTACAGATTTGTTGAATAAAATTAATAATACAATTTAATTCACATTTTTGAAGATATAGTTGGTGTTCTTTGTCACTTAGAAAACATTTCTGCCTCCAAAATTTTTTTAAGTTAACTTATAAAAAAAAATCGGGCAAGTTATTCAGGCCAACGAGTAAACAAAAATCGATTCTAAAAACGCGGAAATGTTCTTCCAGTTACAAAGAACACCGTCTATCTCCTCAAAATTTAAATTAAATTGTTTTATCAACTAAAAAAGAAAAATGCCTAAATCTGGGGGAAAACAACTTGTCCATCCTTCTAATGAATAATCTATAATAATTTATTAATAAACAAGCTCCAAAATAATAATAAAAATTATCCTCAAAAATGACATTTCATTTATAAAAAATGAAAACACATCATTATTTCTTATCCAATCAATTATGCTAACACTAATAAATTGAATTTTGAAACAATAACAAAGTACATGTTAGAACATATGCTTTGCTTTTTAGCACACACGTCATTCCCATTGCATCACAATCATCGCCGAGCGTACAGATCGCGGAGCTTTTCAAAAGGAAATTCACAACCACTTGTAGGTCGGCGGAATTACCCTAATAAAAATGTTACACTGCTTGGCGGCGCGAACAGCCTCGACTCCCCCAACGTAGGCAGCTACTTTTAACAGTGCGTAGGAGGGCATCTCGAATGAAACAAACTTAACTTCACCGACTCAGCAGAAAAATGTACCGATGGCACCCACAGATAGCTGCGAATACGGTAGCCTCAACAAGGGTATATCTTTGCCATTGTTATCTCTCCGCGGGGGCGCCCTCGAATGACAATGCTATTCTTTTCAAAAGTATCAAAACTTTACATTCCGACATTCAGCCGAAAAAGTAAACTTGACACTAATTGTGTCATTTATACGCGGAAGCTGTAACAGCATTTATATAATGCACTTTTTTCATCGACAATTTATTTGGGTATCATGAAACCAGTAAAAAACATGTAAATTGTATAATTAAAATAAGAAAGGTCATATTTAAAAAATAAATAGAATAACAAATATAACTCATCTGAAATTGGTTTAGGAAATAGTTCGATTTAATTTATTATGATATTACATTTGATGTTTATATAGTAGACCAATTTTGTTGATACTTTATGTGATCAGCGGTTTAATTGACTCATATCATTAGCTCTGCCACAAAATGTCTCTAACGAAGCGTAAGTTCCATTCAAAAAGTGTTCGTTATCTCTTTATAAGTCCTGTTCATAAGAGCTGGTAATTGTCACGGCATATTTTGTCTATGCAATAGAAAAAGATTAGCAAAAAGCTACTGGACGAAGGCACAAACAAAAGGCGAAAGAAAGAGAGGCAAAACGTGGGTGGATCGCAATGATTTACGAGACTAGTGTTCTGGGCTCAAGCCGGACTCTAGAGACGCCTCACTGATAGCGTCAGAGCCACATAAGTCATCGAAACTACCTAGGGGTCTCTTTATCTTCCTTTTTCAATGACCGCTTATTCTGATTTTCCTTCTCTGTTCTACAGTCCTCCTCCCTCGAATTCAATACCACTCACCCCTCACAACTCACTACTGCATTCTATTCTTAATCTTTGTTGGACCTCAATTATTGAGCCTCTAGTCCAATTATAACGTCCACGATATCGACGGAATTATAATTGGTCTACAGCCATCGATGCTTTTGAACTGTAACTAATTTTGTCACCGATTTATGGATATTTATTTATTTTTAAATTGAACTGATTTCGATCAAACTCACTTGAAGCATCTAAATTCTTTAGAGCAGAATTGTGACGACAGCAAAAAACTTAATTAAGAAAATAAAAAATCTTTGTAAATGATTGCTTTGTTTGAAAAATTTAGTGAGTTATTATTACATAAAAAAAATTTAGCCAAATTGGCGAGCAAAATAATTAAAACTAAACCGAAATAAATGTTACCTCATCAAATCTACAACAAAGCCTTCATTTACAAATTTATATGTTAACTAATAATAATTATCTATAAATTCTACGGAGAAATGCCATCAATCAATATTTGATACCCCAATAAAAACTGCTCGCCCCATAATTATATATAAAGCGCTAAAAAACAAAACTGCTTTTCACATTTCAGCAAACTAAACTGCATCCTGCGTGAAATCATTGAGTAAAAAATCGCATAAATAGCTTAGATTACTTTAATAACATGTCATCATCGTCATCATCATCATCATCATTATCATTCACCGGTAAAAAAAAAGAAAGAAAGGCATAATAAATAAAACGATAGCGGAGTCAGATTAACTCATATAATAAGTATCACCGCGCACCTTAATTCGAGCAGGTCCCGATATTTTTGTTCGAAAGTGCGTCTGAGCACGAAGATCATCTGGCTAATGAATTAAGCGCGCAACTCGCGATACATATAAATAACGCAATAACTAGAAAAATAATGATGACCGCGTTGTCGTAATAGTGTTATTACAGTCGTTACGATGCCTCCTCGTCTCTCAACGATTAAACGGTCGTTATACAATGTGTCCCAATTAAGTCTGATTTTCTCCATTTCCTTGCCAGTATTAGTGTCACGGTAAGTGCGCAATCTCGAGATCTCCGGTATTGTGTGTCGGTCCGTTCGTCCACTTACGTTCTCGGCATGAATATTACATGCTTCTTACCCACCGGAAAGATAATTGTCAAGAGCTCTAAATACGGCCTCGGGAACGTACGGGTGGACAGAGAATGCATAATACATGCGCGACGAGAAACGAAAATTTATGATGCGGCCCGAGCGCGGTAGAAACGCGCGGGTGCTGCAAAAATCGACGAGGTGCGTGGAAACTCGTTGTCTTTTCTACCGTGGTGCGCTGTAAATCATAACACACACACACGTGTTTTGTTTGCAGAGCCAACAAGAACAACTACTGTTAAGCAAACCTTGATCCTCTACTTGTCTGTTAATTGTTAACCTTTACCGATTTCAGACTGACAGAAATAATACAACCGGCATAACTTGTTGGATCTTTCCAAATGAATAAATATAAGAGAAACTGTATATAATATAATTTTATTTAGTTCTACAAATTCACTTAATTCTGTAAAATAGAAAATACACATAGTGCAAGTTGACCAAAAAATTCTCAGAACGAAAGCTACAGGTTAATTGAATATTGTGATTGGTAGAAAATAATGAATGATATCTTTTGAATTAAAATTAGATTTTATCAATTTAAAATAAATAATAAGTTTATCTACAACTGACAAAAGCAATTTCAGGATATCCAGCGAGAACAATAAATATAATTCCCGGCTAAATTGCTGAAATTCACGGTAGAAAATAGTATTGTTTATAGTTAAATTTTGTGAAGACTTGTATTATTTCAAGGATTTATATTAAACTCGAAAATTTTTATGTTTAATAAATATATTTTTAATAAAATATGTAACAGTTATTATAATTATAAAGTAAATAATTTTTCACGGTCGCATCAGTTTTTTATTTCTCGCAAGGCTCGTGAGTACCGTAACGTATCCATCTTTCACATTTTAAGTATTTTTAAATGTTCAAAAATGTTATAATTTTAAAAATTCTAAGAACATTTTAAAATTCTTCAAAAAGTTAAGTAAAAAAAATCCCGGTTACTTATGTAATCCCCTGCTATTTCCCGGTGATAAATTATTCCCGGCTTTCCCGATTTTCCCGGTCGATGGACAGCCTGAATTTTCAATTTGAAATGCAGCCAATCAACAATTTTTTTAAAGTTTTACTTTGCAAGAAAAGATACTCTTTTTTAAAAAGATGAATAATAAAAATAGATATTGACAAACATATCGTTCATTAATTCCATAATTCAAATAATTTATTACATTGTAATAGCAAATTTATTATGTGGAAAATAATTACTCAAAAATATCGTTTCATAATATAATTATACTTGCTTCTACTAATTGAGTTTAACTTTCATTTAATATTTCAATCAATATAACATATATAAACAGGTTATAAAAATATTATAAAAGTTTTCAAGTAGTATAATTTAAACATAGTAATTAAAAAATGTCTAGATCATAAAGATTCATTTTAATGTTTGATTTAAATAATAAAATAAAAATATATATTTTTTATCAATAAATTTGTTAACTTTCTCAACTTTAGATAATTTCACTTAACATACAATAAAATTTAATAAATCATATATTAAATATACTAATTAAAATCCCCCCGAACAGTAGTCAAGAATTTTTAGTTTCAATAGATCATCAATTGTCACAAATTTATTACTGTGTAACTTCTACAATTTATATTTTAATTGTTCCTGTTTGGGATTCGTATTCATATATATATACATATATTTTGCTCTTTTTTGCAACCACTTTTTACCTTTATGACTAAACGTTTGATGCCACTGATTTCTTTTAAAGACATGGATTTGATAATTTTCTAAAAGCAGACGGCCTAGCCTCGAAGGCAGGACTCATTTCCCAAACATAAATCACGTTGACGTTTAGCGAGCTATGCTGCTCGTTATAACATTTCGAAGGTGGGCATTATCGGCGGACCATCTGTAATTAAGGCAGATAGCAAGACAATTATCATGTTGATGGGAATACGAAATTCAATTCACAGGGCTAGATAATCGAAATAAGCTTTGCCAACGAATTCTGAGACCTCGCAGAAATTCGATTATTAATGCACCAGACCGAAAGATTTATAAGCGACGATGTATTTTGATTAGAAACGGTATCTTTAAAATATACATTTTTATACAAGAATTAGCTTATTAGATTTTAAAAAGTACATTTTCATTAGTTACGATTTTGTACAAACAGCGCCAACAGGCCATGTCTTCTAATGAAAAATCAATGCTTAAAGATGTTATATAAATAATCTTACGTGCGCGCAGATATGAGAGTATAATACGAAAGAGCAAATTTGCAGTGTTCGTAAGATTCAAGCTAAGCACGATAATTTTAATTTACACATTGAAAAAATTGCTACCTTAAATCGAGTATATTTCACTTGAATCAAGTTAAAAAAATACTTGTATAATTTAAGCATATTCTATACTCAATAATATATTTCACTTAATTCAAATAAAATTGACTTTACTCAAGTGCTAAATTCAATTGACTACAGTTTGCCAATTTGTTCAGTACATATAAGTTTGTCCAAAAATCTTACTTTAAAGTCAACATAAACAAATGAGATTTTTTAACTTTTTTTAATGCTCTCTATATCTGTAAGATTCGAATCAGTATTTAATCAATTTAATTTCCTTTACTTTCCTTTGGTTGAAATTTGAAAGAAAATTTACTAGGGTTATATTAATTTTAATAATAAATATTAAGTGAAAAACTTCATCACTTCACACGTTCTTTTTGACTCATAATCAGTAAAATACGATGATAAATTTCTCGCTAAAATGTCTGACGATCATTATCATTCATTATATAAAAGACAGCATGACTTTTAAAACATGATTGCTATTTAGACTTTCATGTCTTCATCCCAATAAGAAGTTGAAACTTGTCTTTACAAAAACGTAACACAGCAATTCATCAAACCCCCAAGATGTTTACGTGATTCAATATGATTGTGTCCGAATATCACTATCCCATATTTAAATATATCTCAAGTATCTTGTTAATAATATATGACTACCTAGTTCTATCCGGCAAATAGTCAATGATACGTCAATTGCTGTACCTGTTTTCTTTGACTTTGTTCTTATTTTGTCCTTACATATTTTATATTCCCACAGTGTCATTAAGTCAACAGCAGCACCGCATGTGCATCGCTCGCAAATCTTAATACATTAAGATGTTAATACAATTTTAATCATTTCTCATTAATCTTATTAGCTCAATGTTTCACTTTAAATCTCAATTTTTTCCAATAATTATTTATCAATTTTTTTTAATTACACTGTAATACTCTTAATTGCGATTTATCAAGCAAAAAAGTGCATCAGATAAACTTATAATTTCATAGCCATTTTCCCCGGTATAAGATTTCTAGATGGGGTTATCGCAATAAGAATAGGAAGAAGGAAGAAGAAGAAGCTAAAAGTCTTTTACGCCACAGGCCGTTGTGCTTTATTTTGTGTTAAAGCGACAAGTTTAATATACCAGTTTTTCCCTCGGAAGACGGAAAACGAGGATGCCTCTAACTCTCAAACTCCACGTTGCGAGGTGAAACTTTAATACAATTTCATTTGACTTGGTGCTGACAAACTCTCGCCCTCATTCTTATCCCCGCACTGCCATTTTCTCCTTTCATACCATGTTACAACCTACACCTCTTTACAGTTTCCAAAGGTAGACAATTTATAATCATAACTCCCTCTGCAAACAAGACACGCCGTATTTAAAACAGATACCAACTGACACAACTGGTGTACTTTTAATTTCAACGTCGTGTGTTTGAAATCGTTCGGCATTTTTAGCCGAAAAATTTAAATTAATTTATGAAATATGTTGTGAACTCAACAGTTATTAAAATATTTTTGAACCATCAAAGCACCTGCTTCAACATTTAACATAACTTGAAAAATCATATTAATTAAGTAATAAAATAATTATAAATTTTAAATACAGTAAATCATGACTTTCAGTTAAAAAATAATTCATTTTTAAAAATGTTGTTTCTAAATGCAGTAGAATGTTCCCGGAAGACCAAGGCTAGTTTTTAATGTTTATTAACATTTAATAATGCATCACTTTAGCTGATTTACAGCAAACGTTGGTAATCAGTTGAAATCGTCACTTCTTAAACCCAATCACACTTCATTCATTTAATTCTTAAATCAATTTATTATCACTACCTAATGTTCATTAAAAAGTAATAATTTTCTTCCTGATGACATTTCAATTAGAAGTTGAACTGTATGCGACCAACACGTAATCTCCCAATTTGTCAATTATTAATTACAATTATTGTATATGTGCAACTTGTATTCTGAATAAATGATTTACTGCGTCATAAAATGATAAACTTTCTCATGAATCTTGTGGCAATTTTGATCCTCTTTTTTGCAGTGACTTCCGACTTGACCCCATTCTGTATTTTGAGTTACATGCCTGTTTTTACGACCGTCATTGATTTTCCTTCGCTTCATTTTCGATTATCTACGACGATATTTTCAGCAGCAAATAACATTAAACGAAGTAACTCACGTTGATCTTTCCGAAATGCCGACACGTTTCTGCATATTTTCTTTTACCATTTTTTAAGTTTATCCACACAATAAATTTCGACGAATTTGTGTCAATACATAAATAACAGTTTTTTACAATTAACTGTTTTTGCTTGACGGAATGATAAATTTCTTGATTTTTTTCGTTTTTTTCTTTTTTAATTTAATAATAATTATGAATGCAAATTGTTACAACTAAAATTAAATAGGTATACAATTAAAAAGTGTCTATATCTATTTTTTAGTATTAAACCCAATGCAGTAAGATACATAAGTGAAAAAAAAACATAAAATGTAAAAATATCTGAAATAACGCAGTTCTCTGGAATTTCAAACCTGAAAGTCTACAAACCAATTGTACTTTTGTACCTCGAAACAAAAACTCATATTTTTGCCAAGACAATTCTACGCTTTTTTTTTTAAATAATGCACAAGGCACATTGCAGTTTCGTGTTTCCCGAAGGAAATTAGAGAACGGGCAAAGACGGCATACCATCTTACCCTCCCTTCGTATTTTCCTTCATATTCCATATTCAGTTGTGAGCTACTATTCGTGCGAAGTCACAAATGTAATATTCACAATGTAATACGACCACCGTTTTCCGACTATTCCTTTTATTCGGCTCATTCACTCGTCGCGACTTTCATTTCCTAATACTCGCCTCACCTACATTATCTATTATCCTCAAACTGCGAACGCTATATCCCTGTCCAATTTAATCGTTCCTCAAAATCAATTTACAACGATCAATCTCAAAAGGAATAAAAAACAAGAGAAAGTCAATAGAAAAAATTACTTTAAAAAAATAATCGGAATTAAAACATTCTGATGCTTAGCTATTTTCATATAAGCATCAGCATATTAAATTAAAAGATCGTGTCAATAAACAGTACAGCGAACGTCTTAACATTCACTGTGAAATATTTATTTTGCTGATATGACGTGATAAGTATTTTTTTGGCTTTTTTTTGGCGTAATAAAGAAATAGCAGACTCATTCAGCGTTCGGTAAAAGTATCTTTCCAATACATAAATCACTGTACAACTTGCGTGACATGTCACATGTCACAAATTTCGTATTACCTTGTACTTTGTAGTGCCTATGTATGTGCTTACACACATATATGACAGTTAATGTGAATATGAGGGTCTGGTTACGCATAAGCTTGGACGTGTATCTTCCAACATCGTGCGGTATAAAACCTGATACAGCAGTAGTCATGTATATATCCATCCTTGATTTCACAAAGGGACAAAAGCGACGTCTCAATTTTTTTTTTTTTTTTTCTTTTTTTCTTGTCTTCTTTTTTTAAGCAATCGCAGATAAGATTGTTCTGACTCAAAGTGGCAAAAACAAATAAAGCAGACAAGAAAATATAATATGTGCAATATCGATTCCACGAAAAACGTCGTGTGCCATTCATTGTTCGGCTGTATTACGAATGTGATAATTATGAATTATGGCTTACTCGTTTGACTTGACGCTTTTGAAAAAGTACATTTCAACTTGTGGACACTTGAGGTTTAAAAAATGGTCTTCTTGGACAAGAACTGAAGATTAATAAAAAGAAAAAAAGAACCATACAAGTTACAGAGTATTATATTCTGCAATTGTGATAAAATCTAGACAACAAATTGTATTGGAAAGCTGAGTTATTGTTAATCATGATACTCTGTCGTGATATTTTTTATGAATAAAAATAAATATAAAATGTATCTTCAATTTTTATTTGCAATTTTATACTTAATATCCTAAACATTTTTAGTTAGGTTTTATTTAGACCAGTGATACAATGTTTTTCTCGGTGATATCTGTTCGGTTTTTATATATATCTCTTTGCTTTTATTTCCGACACAATGAAGACAGAAAACTAGGATGATTTTATGATCGTGTGTATAGCGAAATCGTTGAGTGGTAGTTTTTGTTAACAGTCCTGGTGGACTGGACCAAGAATCCACGAAGCATCCTTAGCGAACCGCCCACTCCATTATCTCGTGATGATGAGTGCGCGGGCGGGTTCGGGTCTCGTAACACACATCAGCCAAAGGATTATTCCCTTCTATTCTCTTGCAAGCTGTATACATGTATACATGTAACCACCTTTCCGTCCGATATCGTCCTACGTAGTCTAATGTACAAAATGATTTGCGACGAAAAGTAGAAAAAAGAATACTGTTCGACGATTGTCGGTGTACGGTTTGAGTGTACCGGTATTTGTTCAATAAATACAATTATGTTAACATGAGAGTGAATAGACGCATTAAAATAAATTTAATATCTTCATTCACGTAGGCTTTTGAGATAGTGCTAAATTGATAAATACTTCCTGCAAATAAATATTTAACTTGGTTACACTTTATGCTTGTCTATTTCAATAGAATCTATTTTGATAACCAAATCTATTTGAAATTAAAATTAAAAATCTAATTGAATCAATTATTAATATTATATGTTGATTACTATTATTTTTTAGCATAAATCATAACTTTACTGAATACAGTTAAGGTGTGCTTAAAATTGAAACAAATGAAATGGTAAATTTCATAAAATTATATTTTAGATATGTCGAAAAATTCGATTAAATACAACAAATACGATTATTTTAAAATATATTTTTATTTTATCAGACTAAATTGGTAAAAAGCAAAAATAACTAAGAGAAGTATGATACTATCATACCCAGGTAACTCCATTGATTTTGCGGGATAAAACAAGTAACTCCTGTACTTAAATAAGTACTGTTGTTACCTTCGTATAAATTAAGTAAAAATTTAATTATTCTAAAAAGTAATGGTATTTTAAATGATTATAAGTCAAAAAAAGTGTGAGTCATTAGATCTGTTATGTATACACTGGGGAAAAAAATCGGGGCACCTGATTTGTATGAAAACAAAATTTAACTTTGAATCGCCATAACTTTCCTAATTTTACAGGTACATGTAAAAAATGTTGTTCGTTTGAAAGCTTGAATTTTCAGTTTCAAAATGCTTTAGTTAAAAATGAAATTTACTGTTTCCTGTCGCTGGGGATACCCTGACAATTGAAAATCATCGTTTTTCATATAGGTAACTTCAAAACACCATAACTTTCTTCAGAATCATCGAAAAGCTTTTTTTTTAAATGTTAATTTCTCAAACTTTAAAAATCTGTAATAAAAACGTATGAAATTGGGGGTAGAAAAGTCAGTAAGATTGATTGAACATATCTTATCTCTCACGAGAAAATGCTAGTAATTTTTCACAATAAATTCAAAATTATTTTATTTTTGCTCTTTTAAATCTTTTAGCATGACCATTCACAAATTTAAGAAAGTTAAGTGGTATCTACTGACTTGTCTACCCCCAATTTTAGAAGTTTTCATCACAGATTCTTGGGGCAAGTTTACAGTGATGTTTGAGCGTTAATACATCTCTGAAATTATGATTCTACATTTTTTATTAATATAAAATTAGCTGAATTAAATAATTTATTATTGAATTTTATTTGCATAAACTTAAATTGGTTAAAAATTAAAACCAATAATATAAAATATTTTTGTTGCAAATTATTAAGTATAAATGACTACATCGTTATGTTACTGTGAACCTAGCCTTAAAGTTTGATAAATTACCAACATTTGAAAAAAAATTAATCTTTTCGATGATTTTGAAGAAAGTTATGGTGTTTTGAATGATCTATACGAAAAACGACAATTTTCAAATTTCAAGGTATCCCAGACGACAGGAAACAGCAAATTTTATTTTTAACTAGAACATCTTAAAACTAAAGCTTCAAGTTTTTGAAGAAAAAAAATATTTACGCGTACCTGCCAAATTAGGAAAGTTAGGCAATTTGAAGTTGGACATTTTTTTCATACAAACCAGGTGTCCCAATTTTTTTTCCTATGTATAAAAGCATCAAATATATCTTTCTAAAAGTAGAATTACTTGGTTTTTCCGACAAACCACAGAAGTGCAAGAGAGAAAAAGTTAATGACGTATATATGTGAGTAAGAAAGAACAAAAACAACTGTTATATTACTTTAATTTTATTCATCACCAGATTAGTTAAGAATTTTTAATTTTGTATTTCAATCTAGAATTTTCTAATACGTAACAGCTGATATATTTCATTTTCCTTCATACACGTAGCGCTTGAGTTTTTTCAAAAATATAACGTTTTTTCTATTGTGTTCTTTCGTCACCAACGAAATTATATGTTGTGAATGACACGCAATAATATAAGTATAGTTTGTTGAATGACACTGCCGCCTCCAGCATAGTCGGTGAGTGTTCATTGGCTCGAAAATTTTAATAACCCGTGCCAGGGATAGGCCAGACGAGTACGCATGTCCGTCCTCAGATGTCACCACGACTCGGTGACAACACGTACTCGTGCATTACGATTCTTGGGAGGATTCAACCAGCCCAGATTAGAGAGGACAACTCCGTGCTGAGGTACTGCGAGGGAAAGCGGTGTCTGCGCATGTGCGCTTTAAACTTACGCAAACCCTTTACTTTCGACAAGATGACAAATTCGCAAGTAATTACATATGATTGGTTCTGGTACACTATCTCCAACGATAATTATATGAACCAGTGAAGTTGATGGATATCCATCGCTATTGATGGTCAAGAATCACAGACCACGGTTATGATTTACTATCAACGAACATTTGTTAAAGATAAATCGTCGCAAATGAATATCAACTATTACAAGCTGTACTTAATAATAAATGTAAATCTTTTGATAACAACGTAAACTGAACATTTTACCACCTGAAAGAATCAATACGTATTATTAATGAAGAAAAAAGTTTAACAAATTGAATTTAATTCTTTTAGGATCGATATCTTTGGAAAATATAGATCGTAATATGTGGTAATCATTGCTCGATAACCGACTATCATTGCTCAAGATAAATTACTAAGCATCATTTATTGTCTCTGAGCTACTTTTATGTTCAATAAGCGATAGTTTTCATGATATATGAGATAAATTCTAATTTAAGTTTTTTGACCATTTTTCTTAAATTTATTTAAAAAATTTAATGTCACATGTTCCATTTCAGGTAATCACGGCAATCTTACAAATTTCTGTTATATGAAGTTAATAATCAATATAGTAGGTAAATGTTTTTTACTTAACAAACTTTAAATATTTTAATTTAATTAATGAAAAATATTGTACTATTTTTTTTTATGAAACCTTACTTTTTGTTTATTTCAAATAGTTTACTAGAATAAGGTTAGTATTAATTAAAATGGTCAGATATCAATTAAAATGTCCACCAACGGCAGGTGGGTTCGACATGCTGCACACAATTATTTCTAAGGCTACTGCAGCACTACAAAGTTAATCTTTGGAATCGATACATCCGGCGCACACTGAACTGTTGTCGTTCGCCATTGGTCATAAAAAAAGTGTAAAATATTTGTAATTGCAATAAACTATATGTTTTTTTTGAAAAATGTTTATTAATATGATTTCCAATTACAAAAAAAATTAATACTTAATTTCTAATTAAGTAAATGTGACTTAAAGTCAAATAAACTTTAGGTTTTTTTTCAATAATAATGAATTTCTGGAATATAAATATTTTGAAAATAATTAGAATCAAATACTTATTCAAATATTAACCATTATCTCATATTAGTATCATTCCAAAATCATTTCATTTTAACTGATCAATTGTAATTAAATATTTTGATAAAATCAAAATTAAACTGGAAATAACAGTTATCAGTAACATTAAAATAAATTCTTATTATTACATTATATCCTGCAAATTATCATTTCATCTTTAATCACACCTTGATCATAAATATAATATGCAACTTTACTTCTCACATCTCATGTTTCAGTCAATTAATTGTATGTAAAATCTAATATGTTTAAAATCAATAAGACTTTATAATCTGCTCTTAATTTCGATAGTAATTGAGAAGTTAATTGCTGCTCATCCTTTATAGTATACATGATACCATCATTTGAATTGTAATAATTTACTATTCATAAGTATTTCTGATGAATAGCTTAATTAAACTTGACATGATTCTCATATAATACATTCTAATTGCATGACAATCCTACATTCAATACGGCCTATAATTTACATATATTTCATTGGATTTTCGTAAATTTGCTTTGTGGAAATTAAAAAGCAAGAAGTATTTTAAAAAAAAGTCGATCAAAATCTTAAGTTTTAAAATGAAAATAAAAAAAATCTTAATTTCACGTTAAGATTGAATTTTTCTTTAATATTAACAAAAAGTGGAATTTATTTTTGATATTTATCTAAGACAACGGAGATTGTCGTGGCTTTTTCCAAGCGAAAAGCACACGAGATCGCGTGTGCGGCGCAGTTGGCGCGTCGAAAAAGGAGATCATATATAATTTGGAGTGCCACATTTTCCGCGTAGCGCTCGGCAGCACATCGGCACACAATGGCACCGCGCGCGCTATAAAATACGTAACTTTAGTCGGTCTATAAATTGCACTTC
>JABFPM010002900.1:0-15496 GCA_022817325.1 Idris sp. 1 HC-2018
TTTTCCTTTCAATTTTGGAAGAAAAAAAGTTCCACCAACATCAGGAAAAAGTCCAATGGCCGTTTCTGGCATGGCAAATAAAGTTTTTTCTGTTGCTACTCTGTACTTTCCATGTACAGATAAACCAACGCCACCACCCATTGTTATTCCATCAATCAAAGCTATGTATGGTTTTTTATATGTACCAATTAAATGATTTAAGCTGTAAATGTTGATATTACATAAATTTTAATATAACAATATTGGTTTGTGGCAAAATTAATTTACTAACAAAATAATAAAATTATAGTAAAACTTGATTTACAAAATAATCATCAAAAATGCTCACGTGTATTCTGCTCTAAAAAATTCTTTGCCCACTTTATTTCCTTCAGGTTTCTGTAAAGCCAAAGCTAAAGTTTTTACATCGCCACCAGCGCAGAACGCTTTTTCTCCACTGCCCCGAATGATGACCAAATCTTTGTTGCTTTCCCATTCTTTGAGAACTGGATATATTTTTTGAACCATAGACAAATTCAATGCATTTAAAGCTTTTGGTCTGTTTAATGTAATAATGCCTTTGTTATTTACCTACAAAATTAAAAATTAAAATATAACGAATCCGCTGTTTCAAAAATCCACCTTTTTTTCTACAAATATTTTATTTTAATTGAATCTAGTTTTATGAATATATTTTACTGAATAAGACGAGTCTTAAAAGTTTGAGCTACAAAAATTGTAACCATTTTTACTTTGGAGTAAAAAAAAGCTATTCTTTTTCACTCTATTAATGTAAAATATTTGTAAATGTATACAATTATAATACTCACTTCTTCAATAATTACATCACTATCTTCTGACATTGTTTGAGCACTTACAATGTTTGCTAAAAACAAGAAAAAGTAACAATTAAAACTTATCCAAGAACTTGTATTCTAAATTATTTTACGAGCAGTGATAATATAATTATTGCATTATATATTTTTCACTATTGTCTATTTTGAGAAAAATCTTACATTTACTTATGTAATGTAACATACACTTAGACTTTGACTTTTCAATAATTAAATGATAAACATACCTGCTGAACTTTCTACAGATAATGTCCGACTTGTTATGTGAATAATCGACATTCGATTACAATTATTTAAAAAACCAGTGATACTTTTTAAACTCTTATTGAACTGAAAAAAAAAATGTCATGAAATAATATTGAATTTTATCAATTATTCAATAATAATTATTTACAATTTTTCTTACCATGTTCGCCATATTTATTTAACAAAATTATAATTATCGTTTCGATAAAAATGTTACTCAATGTAAAACCGTGTAAACAGTAGGTTATGTTTTGATAATAAAATTATATCGATTTTATTATAGAAAATTAACGAAATAACAAACAATAAAAAGCAGGAATGTTCGTTTATAAAATAACGTTAATCACAAATTACTGCATGTCTTGTAATACATTTTTTTTACACAATCATTTCGATAATTTTTTTCGTTGCTGCATGTGATTTCAAAGTGGAATTACTGTTTAAGTAGGTAAAGTAGATTATCAACCTAACCGGTGCGTTATGTGTAAGGTTAGGTCATAGATGGCGTTTATGTCGTTGTAAAAGAGTGTGGTCAAATTGCCGTCAGGGACATTTTCTGTCAGTGCTAATTTTGGTGGAATTTGATTGTCACTATCACATGACAATTTGTCACAATCAAATTCCACTAATCACAGCGCTGACGGATTTTGTCCCTGACGGAAATTGTCCTAGACTCGTTATAAAAAACGTTATTTAGATTTATTTATTTGGATTAAATATTTGAAAAAATGTAGTTTTCTATCTTTGTTTAACACTAGATCTTTGTTAGAAAAGGGTTTTGTTAAATTCTGTTGAAATAACTAAAATACATGGCTTATTCAACTGTTGAATTAACTAGTTATCAGCTCTCATCTCTGCTACAGTTATTTATAATTATTATTTTTTGCTGAATAATCAAAAAAGAAAAATCCATTTTTGAGAAAAACTGACGTATTTTTAGTAAAGTGATGTCCGATTCGGGATTAATTGATTATAAAAATTAAGTGTTCATTTTTATAAAATAATAATACAATTTTTTCTGACCAAAATATACTTTATAAATTAAATTTCAATTACAAAACAATATACAAAATATACAAAAATGCGAAAAACTGACGATTTTTACTAGTTTATTTACAACAAAATGTTAATTTATAGATTTTGCAAAAGAAATAAAAATGCCAAAACGTAAACAAATTGTTTTGCAAATTCAATTTAGCTAAAATTATTTTATTGTAGCAAATTGAGCGGATTACTATTTGATTAATTTTATACCACTATCGCTATAAGAAACACCATTTTATAGACAATCAAAAAATAAACGTTTGTTATTTCCGTTCAAATTTTATTTTTTATCTAATAGTGGGTTTATAGTTTCAAGTTATTTAAAATATGTTCAGTCTCCAAAAATGTTCTAAATTTTTTGTCCATAAATATAAAAAGATAAAATTTAAACATTAAACAATATTTTTAATCATCAATAATTGTATATTTCACAAGAATTTTGCATTATTTTTTGTATTGTACTGTATGTAAATATTTTACATTAAATATACGGCTAGTTATTTCCACAGAATCAAACGAGAAGAATCTTTCGTGGATGATGACAACTGTTAGAGAATTTGTATTAGTAACCAGACTAGTAATAGTCCAAGAGGCGGCGTCACAAAATCGTGACTAATTTGATCATGCTTGAAACATGTATAAATCATAAGAGTTTAATGAAAGAAACAAGATAAAGCCAGTCTGCCGGCTAGCAGGTGGTGCGCATGCGCGCTACAGCGCTACGAACACGTCCAAAATAAAGGGCGACATGACTGATTTGATCAATTCGGCAGACTGACATAAAATAAAAGTATTTATCATATTAAATATACAAAAAATAGTCTGCCACACAAATAGAGGTGCTAAAACTCATAATTAATTGTATAAAATAACCATGCGCCCGATTTATTTTCGGCCGCGTGCTGCGTGTCTCTTAGTCTCAACCACTCTACTTGTTGCCACTTGCGCAAACTGTAATAGAGAAATATTTGACTGCATCGAATAATTTGTATGTAAAATGTATGGCTTTCCAAAGTTGGCAAAAGTTAATGATGCAAGTTTTGGTCCTTTTAATAAAGCTTATAACTGGGCAAAAATCCTGAATTACCCCCATGCCTTGCCGAATTAGAACAGCAGATACGGTCGTAGTGCTCACATTGGTCAAACATGGAAAACTGTAAATCTGAAGAGGATGCTTAGGTTTTGGATGCGACAAAAAGTTGTTGGCTTATGAACGAAGAAAATGAACTGGAATTCAACTAGTTTGATGGAAATCAACTTCCAGAATCGATCGAAGATGTAACTTTAATTGATCCATCAATTGAAAGTATACTGACATAAAAAACATATTTAATAGTTATTTAACATTCAAAACAATCACACATATATTCAATATGTTTCATAAATTGTAGATGTATCCAATAAAATGATGGAGGTTCAAGAACTGCAAGAAGTTACTGGAGAAGAGGAATGCGAACAATACAAATCTTCAGAAGATGAACAAGAAATATGTTCATTTGAGTCAAACCGAGAATAAAATTCCAAATTATTGTAAAATAAAATCATCAATATTTTTCTTAAGAAAATCATTTTATCAATAAATACATTTTTCAATCATTTTAATTAATTTCATAAGATATGTGTGAACATATTGACTAGTTCTATCATATACAGTGAGCAGCAAAAGTATGGAAACCGATAATTTGTTTTAAACATTCTATAATTTGTTACAGATTTTATGTACTAAGTTAATTCCAAATATTATTTATCAATTCTTTAGGGCATTAAAATTAAAAACCAGCAATAAAAGCAAATTAATTTTTTCGTTGTGTATTAAAAAAAAAGTTTTTTGTGCAATAAGTACACAATTTAAAGTTGCAAAAGTATGGAAACTTTAAAATAAACTAAATATGTTATATAAAAATCAAGAAATTTCGAAGTCATTTTGTAAGTTTAACAATAAGAAAATATAATATAATATAGGATAATGTAATAAATACAACATAATTTTAACCTTTTAATATTTTGTTGCATATCCTTTAGCATTTAATACAGCTTGACACCGTCTAGGCATTGAATCGATCAACTTTTCTAATGTTTCTATCGGAATTTCATTCCAAATTCTTTGTACTTTTTGAAAAAGCTCATTTTCATTAGAAGATGGATCATTTCTTAGTCTTCGACCGATTTCATCCCAAAGATGTTCGATTGGATTCAAATCAGGTGACTGTGAAGGCCATTTCATCACATTGATTTTTTTCCAGTGAACCAATCTTTGACTGTAATTAACAAATTCCAAATAATTTTCTAAATAAAATTATAATTTGATAATAAAAATAATATTTTAATAATATTTCATAATCAAAAAATAAAAAAAGAAATCTAGAAGAATGCTTCGGGTCATTGTCTTGTTGATAAATCCAATGTCTTGGCAATGTTCTTTTGTGCGAATGGTAACATCTTATTTTCCAAAATATTTTTATATTCAAATCCATTCATCATACCTTTAATTTTAACTATTGGTTCTATTCCAAAACGAGAAAATGCACCTCATACAAGCACTTTGCCACCTCCGTATTTAACTGTAACTTTTCCATAACGTGGATCAAATTTCTTATTATTTGGACGCCAAACTTTAACTCTTCCATCGGAGTAGAACAAATTACATTTTGATTCATCTGACCATAAAATAGTTTTCCATTCGTCCACAGTCCAATTAATATGTTCACGAGCAAATTCGATTCTCGCTTTTTGATTTGTTGCAGAAATTAACGGTTTTCTAGTAGGTTGTCGACAATGAAGACCACTGTATTTTAATCTTCTCCGAACTGTATATGTATTCACAGGCAAATTAAGATTTTTTTTAATTTCTCTAGCACTCGTAAAAGGATTTTTTCTCGCTTCTATGACAATGCATCGATCTGTATGGGCAGTAGTTTTTCTTTTACGTTCTGTTTTAACACTATCATTCACGTGTCCACGTTCGTCAAATTTTTGAATAATTTTTGTGACAATTTCTTTGCTGATTTTCATAATTTTAGCAATATCAATTTTTCTGTAACCTTCATTAAACATGTCTACAATTCTTGTATGAATGTTAGATTCAAGATATTTCCGTTTCCGATACATTTTCAAAACTAATTTTATAATACTTTGTAACAATCATATTGACAATGATTTTTTTTTATTTTTAACGCATTCACCTTCATAATCATGTACTCAGTATCAAAATAATGAAATAATATTTCAAATATGTAATTTTACGAAAATTAATCACAATTATTACCCAAATCCATTTATTAATACTTAAATAAAGTATCAAATTTAATTTTTTTTTAAAGTTTCCACACTTTTTCAACTTTAATTTGTGTACTTGTTGCATAAAAAACTTTTTTTTTTAATAAACAATGTAAAATAATTTACTTTTATTGCTGATTTTTAATTTTAATGCCCTAAAGAATTCATAAATAATATTTGGAATTAACTTAGTTCATAAAATCTGTTACAAATTATAGAATTTTTAAAATAATTATCGGTTTCCATACTTTTGCTGCTCACTGTACATTATGCAATTATTTGAACATAATACAAAATAGTTTTTCTCATATTCTCCAACATTTTTTTGTATTGTAAGAATCATTTTGTATTTTGAATTATTTTAAAAAAAGTGGTATTGAAATTAAAACTATAATTCCCTGGACAAGAAACGTATTGCTGGCTATGAAAGTGGGCGCATGCTTATTTTATACAATTAATTACGGGTTTTAGCACCTCTATTTGTGCGGCAGACTATTTTTTTTATATTTAATATGATAAATACTTTTATTTTATGTCAGTCTGCCGAATTGATCAAATCAGTCATGTCGCCCTTTATTTTGGACGTGTTCGAAGCGCTGTAGCGCGCATGCGTACCGCCTGCCAGCCGGCAGACTGGCTTTATCTTGTTTCTTTCATTAAACTCTTATGATTTATACATGTTTCAATCATGATCAAATTAGTCACGATTTTGTGACGCCGCCTCTTGGACTATAATATTAAAACGTGTGACGTGATTTCAGATGCAAATTTAAATTACTTGAATATAAAAGTATTTATTGATTTTTTTAATATTTGCTACTATAATTGGCTATTACATTACACATTTTATTGTTTTTATCAATGTAAATTAGTTTTTTTTATAATTTGTATTATTCTAAGATTTTATGTTATATTTTTGAACTTCTCTCGGTCATAACTTTGATGTTAAAAAATATAATGATCTGTAATTGATATTTGATATGCATTATATTTTGATTTATATAAATATGATTTATCTGCGTCCATGATATGCCAATTACAGTTTAATAATAGCAGAATCAAAATTATAGATGATTGATTTCTGTTGCAGACGCAGTAAATTCTAATAATAACGATACGTTTTGATGCGGAGTTTATAATTGCATAATAATATAAGTAAATTATTGGTTTATATGTTTTGCATTATTTAATGACATGTGCATAATCAGCCTTTTCCGTATTTTTCTTATTGAAACTTAATTAATATAATAGAAACTGACTTTACAGTTTTAAAAAAATTGTATACAAAATATTCTAAAGAAACAAGAAAATATTTTAATTCAAAAATTTAATTTTCAGATACAAATTATTTGTAGTAGCTTATATGGGTCAAGTTTTCATGTCATAATTAAACAGGTCTGTTTTTGTTTTCATTTTATACTCATTTAAAAACTAATATAAATTAATATCAGATTTATCTTTATTTTAGCAATGACATAAATTTAATTTTTATTTTAATTTTGTAGAAGATATTTTTGAGAACGGCGATTTAAAATAAATAAAGCAATATAACAGGTTATTTTACGTATTTTATTTAGATACTACATAGATAAAACAAATTAAACGCCATACGCGTTAATGGTATTTAACTTGACTAGTGGATGCAGCAGAGGTTTTTCCCACCGAGTGAGAAAGCCTCTGCTGCGTCCAGTAGTTGAGTAAATTTCTTTTCCTTACGAGAGTGGGAAAAGTAATTACTTTTACTGCACGTTTAAGGAAAATATAATACAGTAAAATTCAACAATCTTCGTAATATATTATTGTATCTTCGCTAACATCGTATACTTTGCAATATTTTACAATAACATATCTATATATATAATTTTACAGTATATGCAGTATAGTATTCTGATTTTGTATTATCCAAATTCCTCTGGTACAACCAATAGCGCGCGATAAACATTTTGTATTTTGTATATCTTCTGTTTTTTGAATGTAATTTTGTTTTATCATTACAACCACGAATGTTTAATATAAAAAGAAAATACTTGCATTTCGTTAGTAATTACGTATCACTGTACGCTTGAAAACAAAGTTACCGGCTATTTTGATTAACTTTTTAAATAATATATAAATCTCAAAAGATATTTTTTATTATTACACATAATAAAAGTTTTATCTTTAGTTGTCATCCAAATATCTGTAACACAAATCAAAATAGCCGTCTCTAAGTTTATATATATATATATATATATATATATGTGTGTGTATAATATATTATAAAGTGCTTTTTAAAATCTACTAGAAAGAATCGTGCATTTCTTGAAAAAAAAACAAACGAAAAATGAAAAAAAGAAAATAGAATAAGAAAAGTTAAATCTCATACATCGTTACATACACGCAAGCATCCTCTCTAACGCTTATTCTTAAGCCCGAAACAAGTACAAGGACAGGCAAAACCACTCAATCATTGTGGCAGAAGGAAACAATAATCAATGTTCTCGCAGAAAATGTCTCCGCAAAGAGGAAAATTGACAGGAGGAAAAGAAAGACAAATTTATGTCAAGAATTTGATTTATCAAGCAAACTACCTAAAACGGAGCCGGTCTTCGCAAATAAACAATCAATTTGACCTAAGCTTTACAGGGCAGGAAGTAACACAAATAAGGAGCACCGATGTTTTTTTAAATCGCTGACTGTCAAAAGTCTGAGTAGAAGTAGAACAAAAAAAGTCATCATCATCAAAAATAAATAAGCCTGACGAAGTAGTCAATGACCTGAGTTACACTGGACACTTGATGAGAAATTATCGCAAGGCAGGTGCATCTTAATATAAGATACTCAACATCACAAGCGAAAACGATTGCGGATTGTTTGTAATAATTAATATATATCCTTTTGGGGAGCTGGAGAATTTGCATCAATTCTTGCATAGTCTTTAAAACCCGAGGCACCTGCCTTTGCAATAGTGCAGAGAAATTGCCATTTGTAATATATACGTATGTGTGTGTGTGTGTTGTCTTACGCAAATGAGTTCTTGATCTTGTTAAGCGCGTTCGTGAGGTGTGTAATTTCTGTGTTGATCTGTGAAACAAGGTTATCTAGTTTCTCGACGCCGTCGAGGACCTCGACGCGTTGTGTATGCGGGTCGAATCTGACTTCGAAAGCTCGGCCCATGGTGCTGACCCAGCGACGGAATTTTTCCTTCGCATCGTTGAAGCTCTCGGCGACGTAATAAATCGGCTGATAGTCCTGGTCCTGGTACGGCTGCACCGCAGTCGTAGACGGATCAAAAGGTCTGTGCTCGCATTTGTCGCTGAGCGCGTGCAACAGCTCGCCGTAGGCGGACAGCAAGCCGGCGCCGTAGGCCTTGACTTCTTTACCTTCTTTGCAGAGGCCGAATTCAACTGTGAACCAGTAAATTGTCGACAACTTTTCAATTTCTTGATCAGAAGCGCCGAGCGAAGCGAGTCCCAACTCTTGCGAGAATTGAGCGAAACTTGCGTCCGCCAGCAGGGGTATGTGGCCCAAAAGTTCGTGGATGCAGTCGCTGAAAAATTAGTTTTAGTCAGTTGTTTTATAATTACTGTATAATTATTTTCTTTGTCAATTATGAATCAGTTTGGATCGATTTATTATATATAATAAGTTTATGTATTGAGAAGCAATGTCGTCTAATAATGTTAGGGAACGATTTAACAACAATCTCGTAGGTTAGTGATTCTTTGAGTTTTATTAAGTGAAAAGTTAGGAAGTGCAGATAATGTGAGTTCGCAACTGGCGAACTAAATTATCAATGCCATCGTGTCGTTAAAAGCCAATTAGAGCTCCATTACAAGTAGCAGAAGCGCGGTAACTCATTTATGTCTGTCGTCCTCTGTGCAGAGGACCGAACTAATGCAGCATCGATTGTTCGACTTTTTTTTTCTCTCTCCTTTTTGTCATTTAATATTGTTCATTCACACACGATAAAGTTAAATTTCAAATGTTTTATTTTTAAAATTTATCTTGGAGAAATTTAGAAAATCTATTTGTAACATTTTTATAAATAGTAAATACAATTCATTTTGAAGAAGACAAAAAATGACAATTAACATTTAACTGAATTATTCATAATTGAACTGAGATTAATTTTGTAATTTATTATTTTTAATTTCAAATATACTCACGGTTCTGGTGTATGGTAGGGACTATTGATGTGACGAACATACTGGGTGCTTTGGAAAACTCGGAATGCAAGACTGGAAAGGAAGTCCCTGGCAGTAAGCAATCCCGCGGCAGGTCTCAGAGTGAATCCTGTGTTTCTTTGCAAAAAGTCGTTAACTTCCTGCAGCTGGGGAATCCTGTGCGAGACGAAGATGCTCTCGTCCTGTAACTTTTTGAATACACGTTGGTACTCAACGCAGGCGTGCTTTGGAACCAGGTCCAGGACAGTGTCGAATACACGCTGCCAGGTGGCGTTTTCGGTTTCAGTGTAGGGGATGCTTGGGATGGGGTCTCCATATTTGTAGGCAAACGCGATCTCGGCGATGACCTTGCGGCGAGCCCGATACTCCTTGTCGGCGAATCCGGGGTGGTTCATGTCCAGGTCCGGCTCGTACTTGGTCATCAGATGGTTACAGTTGTCCAGTTCCGAAGCGTGTCTCGGGAACCACGGGTCCTTGATACTCACGGAGGTGTTTTCCGCGAGAAGATTGACTCCGCCGAGGGAGGCGCTCTGTCTCAGGTTTTTGGTGAGCTGCAAGAGACTCTGTCGGGTCATGTCGACCTTCACGAGGACGTCGAACCTGGAACCTTCTTTCTTGGATGGTCGCGACTCCACGTGGGTTACCGTGCCCTTGAAGTTTTCGATGGTCTTAAGGATGCGCGACAGCGAGCTGATACCGTCCCTGAGACGCAGCACCAGAGCTGCCTTTTGCACGGTTTGGTCGCTGTCAGGTGACTCTGCTATGGTGCGAGCTAAAACAACTTCCTCCTCAGTCAGGCCGGAATCTGCAAATTGCGGCGGAAAAAAAAGTTCTATCAATGAACATTGAATGAAACATAATGGAGACCAATTTGGGATAAGTAGAGGGTGAAGAGATTTTTCACTCGGAGAATAAGAAAAACCCAACTTACCGTCTTCTTCGTCGTCGTCGGTTTTTTCCTCTCCGTCGGATGACGCTGAAGATGCTTCAGCTTTAGCTTCTACAATAAATCAAAATGGTAACATCGAATCATGCTCATGCTCTAAAATTATACATTTAAAAGAAAATTATTCAATTTACCATTTTCTTTTGCTGCACAGGTCAACGATTCCACTTGTTCCTCATCACTAAGAGTGCCATCGATTTGAGTCTCGAGGCCAATAATAGTTTCGGAATTGGAATCTACAGTTACAACATATATCATGCTCAACATCGTACAACACAACAATTAGATAAATTATTAGATACACTGAAAAACAGGCACCTCGAATCAAGTGAAATATACTTGAATGAAGTGAAAAATATGATCAATCGTATTGAAGTATATCATATATTTAAATCAAGTATATTTGACTTATTTCAAGTGAAATTCATATGTATCAAGTGAAAATATACTTGAGTCAAGTATATTTTTGCAAGTATATTATATACTTGGTTACAGTACGAAAATTTTTTTCAGTGTAAAAAAAAGTAAAACAATTAGATGAAACAAGTAAAACAATTAGATGAAAAAAGTATAACAACTAGATAAAAAAAGTAAAACAATTAGATGAAAAAAGTAAAATAGTTATATATCGAGACACTTACCATTGGCACGTTGCCGGGCCTCTTCCAGGACACTTTGCTTGGTCTGTTTTACCACCAGTGTCTCGAAACGGGCATCATCTACCAAAGACCTACGTCTCGCCGGATACCCGTTCTAAAATAAAAAAGAAAAGAATGTTAAATTTCGCAATTCTGCTTTTTGGGATTCTATTACAGAAAACTCGAATTAACACTCATTTCCGACCCTATTCCGCTGGATTGCACCCTAAAGGCGCAGTTAGTCAAAGGTTTCCGACCAATTTTGAAGCCACTCGCATTCGCTTAACAAAACCATCCTCGTGGCAAAATGCGGGAAATTGAAGGAAATAGAGTTGTCAGGCGCAAATTGCTTTGCTTAAAAAGTCGATTCCATTGTGAAAAGTCAGACCACTTATTTTGCAGCGCAAATGTATAAAAATTTTTTTTTTAACTCTTGTCATTGATTAATTTTTGTTTCACGGTCATTATCAATGTTAATGCGATTATGTGAGCTCTTAAAAAAAGGCGAGAAAAATTTGCGGGGAATGCCCTTTGCATAAATCGGTCCAGAAACCGGTCCGCCAGCTGACTGTGTTACATATTTTCTTACAAGCGCACGCGTGGTCTATATATAATTTTTTTACTTTCTCCACTGCCAATCACTTGACAGGCTAATTATTTATGATATGGGCCAATGCACGGTCGAGGGTAACGATTGGCACGGATTAACCGAGGTTCAACACCTGTACTAACTGGGCCAAGTACTCGATACATTCTTTTACACCGCATTGGTCCTTTGTAATGAATAAATTTTTGACACAATCGTCATCGGATTCTTGGAAATAAGAATGACGATTCTGATCTGTTGTGATTTTTCAAGACGATTGTGATCGAAGGCCGGTGTGTACTTAATTATGAAGTTGATATTGTTCATTAATTTTACCGTGAAGTATCGTCGATTAAATAATAATGTAAACAACATTGACGACCTAGTGTGTATCCGTTAAGTAAAAATATACATTCTCAAACTGACATTGCAAGAGTTGTTGAAAAATTTTGTAAGTGCTCAAATTAAGTGTTTATGCATTTCAAAGTCGCTTGCAATAAAAGTGATGAAATAAAAGGAAGTAATAAAATTAAGTGCAATGTAAAACATAACTTGGAAACGATCAATTATACAGCGTAATTGTATGAAGAAAAATTTTAAACCCAATCGGAGATTATTAAAAACATATTATTTTTTTTTAAAGCGACCACTCAATTTCCTCGAGCAATAAGTTTTAATGACAAATTATTGTTTGCAAAGCTAGGCTACGTTTTTGTCAAAAAAGCCTTGTACTTTATATCTACAATTTACATTATTCAAAATTGTTATGGATGCATAATGGAAGTGTAATAAGGTCAATCGCGGCTGTTTTTAGTCTTTGAGGGTCGAAATCCCGTTTTTTCACGCTTGATTTTTTATCTTTGGATCTGATTGATATCAAGATCAGTCGAACAATGATCGCTCAAAGTTAAAGACAATAATACAACCATACAAAAATATTCCAAATTTGCTTGCAGGTATTATTCAACTGAATCAGTCTACGTGCCAAAGAACAAAGCATACACAAAAATTTCTCTCTCATTTTCGTTTTCCTCAAATGCCTCGAGAAAGAATGACCGGTGAAATTTGAGCTCGTTTTGTCAACAATTGTTTGACAAAGGTTAACGAACATCTTTCGAAGAAAAATTCTTCGACGTCGAAGCGCGCATTAGCTGAAGACGATAATGAGCAATAAATTTATATACTACTTAATTAAGAATTATGACGAAGAATTATTCGTCACGGATTAAAAAGAAAAAAAAGAAGAAGAAAAAAAAATATGAATTAATATACGGAATTCCTTGAAGCCGTCAACCTTGATGCTATTCGATAATGAAATCTACATTTGCGCGACACAAGTTTCCACCAACAGAAGGAAGGAGTTTAGTGAAATTGTATGAGAATTGACAAAAGAACGGCAGAGGTGATCGAAAAATTGACATGAAAGTTGCGAGTTGTTTTGGATCGAACAGTGACATCGGAGGCTCGTCCGCAAAGATGAGACACAGTTGCATCCTTTGATTACAGTCGATTGACGGTGTGCAACCTTGTTCGAGTGTTCAAGGGGATTACAGCGTACAATCACTTACGCTCTCGTATTTATAACATATTCATAATTATCATGTTAGCTGCAAGGCCGATTGATTTCTCAATCCGATAGCAATAGTCACGTACTGATTGTTTCCACATAAAACCGCGTTGCTGTGTGGGAAAAATCGCTCGAGAAAAATTTATCGTTTCGATTATTTCTTCTTTAATGGACTTTTTTAATCGCGGCACTCTTTTTTTTGTCACGCGGCAAATCGTGACACATTTTACAAATTCTGACGACTGATGAACCGTGAATTCAAAATGATTATTCTGCGTTAATAGCAAAACTTAATCATTTTACATTTAAATGTTTCTAATTAACGGACTTCTTTTTGTTTTTTGTGTTTCATTTTATAAAACGACTGAAGAAATGATTCTTATAATTAATGTTAATACTTTTTCATTGAAATGCGATCAATAAAAATGAGGCAACTCAAAGAAAAATAAAATTATAATGTTTAATTAAGGTATAAGTTGCCTTCGTTTGAATTCATTTTAATCAAATTTAAAAAAGTTACACGTAAAAGTTGCTCAATGTAACACCGGTTGACTTGTTCAATTAGCGTGATAAAATTTTTGTAAATAAAAGAGATTATTATTTACCAATTGTTCGTGAAAGTTAATTTGAATTTTACCCGGGTGAAACAAGTTCAGATAACGGACCCGAATTGACAAAAGGATTTAGAAGAGGATAAAAAAAAATTTTGCACTTCCGGGACACTTGTATTTAATAAAAAAAAAAAAAAAAATAAAAAAAAATCTTCACCGAGGAGAAAGTGACAGGCCAAAGTATGTCCACTCGAAAAATCACGTGACGGGAATGTTCGGCAAAATACGATTTACGAAATCAGTTTTGATTTATTATCATTATTATTGTTTTCTATTTCGCCTTGACTTTGATAGAATTTCAAGCCGCATTTCCTCGCACAGGTAGAACGATTATGAAATGCACGTTTTCATGCTAATAATTCAATGTTCGAGTCGTGATTATTAAAGAACAAAAGTTGACGCAATTTGATTATTTTTATTACACGTTAATGTCGTGTTTTTTCAGATCATTTTGGGAACGATGACGCTGTTTTTATGGTGACCTTTCTAAAGTCATTACCATGGTCTTATTAAAGACTATATAAACATTTACGTAAGTTATTTATAGGTATATTTTTGATCACTTTCTTTGTTGATACAGGTCAATAGAAAAAAAATTCACTGCGACATGATGTCAATCACGCGGAGGAGTACAAGATATTTCACGTAGTTTAACATACTTTTCCTCATTGGACAATTATGTGAAACACTGTATGATTAATTGAAACCAAATATTTTTTTTTCTTTTTGGCCCTCACTCAATTTTATGAGACAAGTTTTAAAAGATGTTTTTAGCGTGACTGGGAAAATTGGTAATAAGAAGACAAACAAGTTAAGATTTGGTCACGTTTTTTTTGCTCATTGTTTGTGGTCATAACAATTTTGGGAAGAAGGATTCAGATTTTATTGACAAAGATAAAAGCAATTAAAAATAAATTAAATTTTCAATAAGTTTTCGGTAAATAAGTTTTTTTTTACAACGGAAAAGAATGTTCAAGAACACGCCACATTTTCCCTAGTTAATTTCATATACTTTTGTTAATAACTTGAGAGCTGATTTAAAGTGAGAAAAGGAGGAAATTTGAAATTTAACTTGTTCTGACGGACTAAGTGTTTCAATTGAGTAACTTTAATATTGATATATAGTACTCATGTTCATTAGATTTTATATAGTAATTTACGTGAAATAGCTGTTTTCTGTAATTTTATGACATTGAGGGGCGATAAGTGCACTTTCAATACTTTTACTTTTTAATATCATTCAACTATTTTATTGAACAATTTAATTTAATTTTAATTAATTTATTTTAATTAAATAATTTAAAAAATCATGTTTAAAACAAATATATTTAAAATGTTAAGCTACTTTTTGAAACGAATGTTATTTTTTAATTATTCATTGATGATTTATAATAGGCAAATAAAAATTAAAAAATACGCTAAATTAGATTTATTGTTTTATAACTCAATTTAACATAAATTTAATTTTTTTAACACTTTCGTATCTCAATAAATTGTACTGAATTATTTGATAAACCAGAAATATATAATAATATAGCAATTTATATTCTAAAATATAAGAAGTGTAAAGATAAATTTGTATG
>JABFPM010002901.1:0-15489 GCA_022817325.1 Idris sp. 1 HC-2018
AGTGTTTACTTTTAAGACTTCGATTCTAGTAAACAATAAGAATATAAGATTGTTGACAATTATTAAAAATTTAAATAATGGATTTACAAATGTAAGTGTTTAATAAATCCATATTTGTGGTGTGCAAATTTGACTTTTGTTTATCTGTTATATTAATTATAATTTTATAATTTGGAAAAAAGGTTGATAAAAATATAAGAATTGAGCTGTTTCTTAATTTGGATTCTTATTTTTTTAAATTGTTTATTAACATATCAAATTAAAATGTTATTACCAAAATTATTCGTACACCAAAATTCAACGTTTACATTAATTAAAGAAGATTTATAAATTGCAAAATTATGAGCATAGTTCTTTAGATAATATTTAAAATATTATTTCATTTAAAAAATTAATATAAGATATATATTAGTCAAATTTGATTATCATATTTATTGTTCATCTCGTATTCTGATTTATTATAGTTAAAAATTATTTTGGTGTTATGCGCATCGCCATAGTTAAGAAAGAGCAATAGAAAAAGTGATTTTTATGTTTATATTCTAATGTTTTTAAAAATATTTTTATTTATTTAGTTTTCGTAATTTCAAAAATATATATATATTCAGCAAAAAAATGCGTTGGGAAATATTATTTTTATTTTTTTTTTTATGTAAAACAGCATACACAAATTTAGTTCATTTTCTGCACAGATTTTTGTTTAATTCCTTTATTTTATTTTTTCAAACTGAAAATCTCTTATTATGTATGAATATGTACATATTGAAACTCGAATGTAAAAAATGTGTAATAAAAAATTTATAACTTTTATAAAATCTGAATTATTTATTTATTTTTGTAACATCAAAAGATTTTTATTCTCACGTACAATCGAAGATAAATGTTTTTCTTTTTTCATACAGTTTGAAGTCACAATTAAAATATACGATCTTCTTAATATAAATTATTTTTTTAGAATAATTAATATCAATTTATTTAATATCACAAAGTAATGCAACCCCTCGCAAAGTCCAATGTCTGGGATTATAATTAGTTTCAAAATCGATGGATCCCACATATTTTTGATCCGTTCTTTGTGGCTTTTTGTAAATCGGACATTCATAAAGTTTGGGATCTTTTCCCGCAGTAGTATTAATAGCATAAATATAAATAATCGGCATTTGTTCATAAAGAACTTTCGGTTTACTTTCAACAAGTTTACCAGTTTTACGATCTAACGACGCACCTTCCAGAAATAATCCGTTTACATAAACCCCTTCCTGTAACTGCTCTTTGATGTCATCTTTGTTGTACCTAGTTATAAGATTTTGCAGTACCACTGAATCCAATGCCCAACCTTTATGGGCCCTAGTTACTTCCTAAAATAATTAAACAATTATATATATTTTTAATTATAATAGTTCTTATTGTAGTATTGTTTAAAGGTAATGGATATACTTGTCTCATGGCAGTCAAAAAACCCTGAGGATTGAAAAAGCCTGTCATCCAAAATGTCGGAGGCCGTCCATGGTTACACCAAAAACGAAACTGATTGTCCCGCTCCAACAGTTCTGTGTACCAAAAGCCCAGTGTCGCCGATTCCCAAGATATTTTGAGCCACATTTCAGGTAACCTTGCATCGTACATAGCATCTAAGGACTGTCTAAGACCTTGACTCATTACTATTATTCCGTCGATAGCAAGTTTTAAGTTAGTCAAAGTAGTGTACACCTCGACAATTACTCGGGATATTCTGTAAGAAATCAACATTTGTTATTGTTACAGGGAAGAGAGAAAATTTAACTCTGAGACACCAACCTGTCTATTTCCTGGCGCAAAAATATGTTCATAGGTAACAACGGACCCATTCTCTGCAGAGCTTCTTTTACTTCAAACACATTGTACTGCTTTGGTAATTTTGACAGCATATCGTCTGCCAGTTTGTAAACAACACTTTCTCTGGTTTCTCCTCCTTGCACAACACCTTCCTTGGGTTGTACACTCAAAATTGTATCCAAGATTCCTTTTGCTGTGTTTATTTGATAAGTGATGTCGGCATTTGTGTGCAATCCAAAAACTTCGGGAGTATCGGTTCCGGACAAGTTATTGATGTAGTCAATGTAGCCTTGCAAATTTCGGGTTTGAGGTACCTTGTAGCCTCGGTAAAACTCAAACCCTGGTCTCAGTAGAACGTCACAGAACCAGACGTGAGTGAAAGTTGTTAGCAAACGTTTGTCAAAGTCGTCTGTAACTCTGCCACCATATTGTACCTGAAAATTGAACATTTCTTTGTTTAGAGTGAATGTACGATTTTAATAAATTTATACTTACTTCTCCAAGCATATAACACACAGTAGGCCAAGAAACTCCCTTCTTGGGATCCATGTCATCTAAGTGATTTTGTATAAACTGCACAGAAGCTGCAAAGTCAGCTTGATTAAATTCGTAAGGGATGTTCCATCCAAGAGGACCGAATTTTCGGCGTTCTTGTACTACCGTATGCAAAAAAGCCACGGCATATAAAAGTGGTGGCCACTGAGACTGTGCACTGTAATCTAATGTATCTTGTGTGATTCCTTGGTAGGTTCTTTTGAGACTTGCTCGGATTCCTTGAGGTGGTTCATTGGTAAATTTAATCGCCATCTGAAAAGTTTAAGTTTTAATTAATACTTGTTATAAAATTAAATGTAACTTAAAATGAATTTACCTGAAGTAAACCAATTGGGAATTGAGGATGAACTTCTGTTGTCATCCACAATCGAAAAGATTCGTGAATCAAGTCTGTTTCGATTAAATCATCCGTTACTTCCGAACAAAAGGACAATGACAAGTGAATGTTTTGCAGAAGTACCCAACCTCCGTTGAGCATAGCTTCACTTATCAATTTTCTGGCATGATACTCTTGACCTTGTCCCATTGAAACTGCTCTTAATTCTGCAATATAAAAAAGTGGATGTAAACACCAGGAAATTGGAATTTTTAAATATTTTATTGACTTACGTAATGATTTTTGTTTAGCCAAATTAGTAATAAGAGGAGTTGGATCTGATCCGATAGACAGTATGCAAATAAGAGGTGATCTGGGTTCAGATTCTAGCCAAGTGGCTTCTAAATCTAAAATTTTGGCTTCACCGTACTCTTTGCCCAAAGATTCCACGACATATTGCTTGGCTTGTGAGAGTGTTCTGTCTGGAATCCACGATCTTATTAGAAGTAATTTGCGAAAAACGTCTAGACTTTTTTGGTATCCACACGGTAGGTCCTCTTCTTCTGGCTTTTCTTTTTCATACCACACTCGCCATTCTTTTTCATTTTGTTGTATTTTCGTTAAAATCGTAGAAAATGTTTCCAATTTATTGATTTCAACCAAATTCAACCAAGTTATGTCTAAGATCCATCTGAATGGTTTCGGAGTGACAGCATTTAAATCCAAAGAAGCACCCCCCTTGATAAAAGACATGAATTCCACGTGAGAGATGATGCCACGATGACAATCTATTTTCATCGCCAACATTAACGTGAATAATGGCTTGTGCCTTTCGTAAAGACTTCTAAGTGTAAATGCCCAGACTTCGTAAGTCAAATGTTTTAAAATAATTTCAATACGCTCACTTGTAATGTTACTTTTCACCGATTTATTTATAGAATTGTCGAATATTGTTAAAAACTGTTTGAGAGAATTCTGATACATAGCATTAACGTTGCTCATTTCGACAATCAAGAAATACAGTATAGATCCTCTAGCAGCAACTGCCCGAAATTCTTCCCTGGCTATGGTGATTTTCTTTTCAGTTAAAGCAGAAACTTTGAGTTTTTCATTTACTGATTCTGCAGTGGTTTTTGTTTCTTGTAGGACACCAATCAACGCTTCGTCGTCTACCAATGATCCTTCAGTGGACGTCAATCTGTGCAGCAAAGTACTTTCGAGTTCCTTCATTGATCTTTGATTGGTCATTACTGACTCAAACAGTGCAACACGTTCTGCCTCGAGGTCCGATTTTTCCATCAAAATAACACGACCTAATAACTGATCTTCCAAACCCTGCATGGTAACAGTAAAATCAATAATAGATGTTTTCGCAGAAATTTCTGGACTGTACGCAGGATTTGGTAACTTTGTGGTGATGTACAACATAAACCCTGGCATGACGTCACACTCTTTGTCTCCTACGATTACTTTTTCAATTGATCCAGATTTGATGAAATTTTTCTCCAAAACATTATCAATTACAGGATCCAGTTCTTCAGCAACGTCTTCTATTAATAAAGGTCTTCCTAAAGATAGACTATCTTCTAAATGAGTTCGAAAGTACTTATGATTTAGGGACGTGATTTGTAATTCATTGCACGTTTCTTTATTCTTTATCCACATTTTTCCCTGATTTTGAGGGTCCACCAGAAGTGGATAAGAAGAAGATTTGGTAACTATTAGTGCATTTTGAACTGACAGTTCGTCGTTGGGTAATCCTTGCAGGGTCCATTCGGAGACTGTTGCTGAGTCTACCAGCATGCTTGTGATGTTTAGTTCGTTGGTGAATGGAATAATTCTGGTAGTCAGAATGTTCATCCAAGCTTTCACTAATTCAGCTCTGTAATGTTGATTATAAGGACCACAGTATGATAGGAATCCTGTCGCCAAGACAACATCGCCTACCAATTTTCCCAACTGAACTTTGAATTCCTTACTTTGCTCGGTCCATCTGATTTTTTCACCTCCCAAACCATTAATAAGAGCCGTAGCAGCTGTCATTTTTCTTAAACAGACATTGGCAGCCTCTGTTAACCTTTGTTTTTCTGACACTGCAGCATCGTACTGCTCTTTAACATGCTGTAAAGCCATTTCCCTTTCCGACAGTTCTCTCTCAGCATTAGCCAAATCTTCCATAGCAACTTTGAGTCTCGCTTCTTGCAATGTTAAATTAGCCTTGAGTGGCAGTACTTCTCTGTTGACTGAATGAAAAAATGCCATTGCTTTAGTCCAAGACAACAAACCAGCGACATCACCACAAACTCTACGTGCAGTTTCCATATTGTAGTCTTCCATTTTCAAGTAAGGCTCTAAAAGTTCTACCATTTCGTTGTTGATAAAATCTTTCGGATAATTTTGTAGTTGCAACAGAAAGGTTGCACTTGTCATCATTTTCAGTGACTCACTCCAAGATGGTTTGGGACAAGACGCCGCGATGTCTAGAACAACGGAATTTAATTTTCTTTGGAAAAGTATTAACACGCAGTCCATGATGCGCATAATCAAGTGTGGTGGTCGACCCAATTTTCTCACAGTGGCTATGTGTGCTGGTTTAATGGTGTTCAAAGCTGATTCAGCCTCTTCAAGAGCTGGTTTTGCAGCTTCTAATTTTTGTTCAGCAAGAGCCTTTTCTTCAGCGATGCATGCCACCAATATTTCTGCTTTTTCCTTCACTTTTTGAACTTGATTCTTAAAGTTTTCAGCCTGCATTGCTCTTTCTGTGACTTCTACCAACACTTTTTCGGCTTTTTCAGAGGCTTGTATCAGTTCCTGTTCCATAACTGCTAAATCTCTTTTTAATATTTCCACCGAAATAGAAGCTTCTTCGAGCTTAGCGAGACCTATGTCCATTCTTTTAGCACCTTCTCCCAGCTCAAATTGTTTATTAAAATAAATATTTTTGTAGCCACCGATGAAATTTAAATAAGATTTAGGAGTAACATGAGTGGCTCGTCTGAAACGCTGAAAGTATTCTAACGATGTTTCAGCAACGACATCTTGGATGGAACCAAGTGCGTCAACGAGACATTGCTTGACTTCAGTGGTGCAAGCAATTTTGAAGTCATTCAAAAAGTGCTGCGCCACAAGAACTAAAGCATCTCGAGGCCACGGCTGGAACCAATCTATTGTGCATCCAGATATCAATGCTGGAAATCTTTGGGCTCGAATCCTAAATTTCTCACCGACTGGAGAGAAGCAGAACGCCACGTGAAGATTCTGGCAGGTTTTTTGTAAAAAGTATTCCATTACGAGTTCGTTGGTGAAAGTTTTTTTTGGATTTTCTCGTTTCATTATTGGTGACAGTTCAGATATGATTTCAGCTTGTTCATCTTTCGTAAACAAATTGCTAATTACACCGGAGCTTAGAATGTTATTCAAATATTCCAGAAAACCTTCTTCTTTGATGTCTAAATCCCCGAAAATGAAAGTCGTGCCCTTTCCTTGCACTCCACAAGAGCGATATAAAAATTTAAGATCTTCCAAGAAGTTGGCCACATTGTAAGACCGAGTGAGTGTGATTTGGAATGTTTTGTAACCAGCAATGAAAGATGATAGTTTGGTTAAACTTTGTTTTCCAGAACCTCCAACTCCGATTAGCATGACATTTCCTCTGGGGTGTCTTATAATTCGTGATATTTTCACTAAATGTAACATTGCGTCAGGGAAAAATACAAGATCCATACCAGCTCCTCTTTGTATTTCATTGTACTGTAGTAAAAACATTTCTAGACGTTCTTTTAGTACTTCAGAGTTATAAACAGGTTCATACACTTTTGGTAATTCCATATCAGCATCTTCTCCTTCTTCTCCAGTGGGTTCTGGTGCATCTCTGAAAATAAATCATTTTACTTTGAAATAAACAAATATATTTTGATTTAGTAAAATGTGATGCTAAACAAATAATTTTCTAACCTCATAAAGTCAACAAAAGCTGGATCATCATGAAGCATCGAAACGTAGTTATTTCCAAAGGTGTTCCTAATTACATCGATGAGTTCTTTTTCAAACCATTCTTTGTCACTATGCAAAGTGAATCTGTCACTAAAAACTCTGGTGCATTCGTGTTTCCACAATAACAGCAAAACTTTTTCATTTTCAATTACCGTTGGCAGTGTTCCAAGCATGCCTTGCCATATTCGAGACAAATCCCTTAAACTGAAAACATAATGAAACTTTGCAGGGGTTGGAAGAAGCTGCGAACGAGTACGTTGCCACAATGTTCTAGTCAGAGGAACAATTTTCTTAGCTAAACTTCTAACTTCTGCAGAGAAACCTCTTTTGGAGTTATAATGACCTTCACATAAGAAGCTAAATATTTTATCGATGGACACATCATTAGGTAGAGTACATTTGAAAATACAAAATTGTCTTTTCAGCCTCGATGGAATATCATTTCGTCCCCCTCCAGGTTGTCCCATGGCACCTAGAAAAGTAACGTCCACAATGTTCGTAAAATCTCCTGGCTTCTCCAAGGAATAGTATCCTTTCATGTCCATGGTTTGACGCAAAATTTCATTTGTTATTTGATCGCCCCATTCATTAATTTGCGGTAAATTGATGTCATCTATGAAAACCAGCATTTTTCTTCCACCAGACGGTCCAAAAGTGTTTCCCATTCTTTTCTCGACGTAACTGTCAATGGTTTTTTGAAACTGGTACGGTGTGGTGGCAGAACTAAAATTAAAAGAACGACTCATTGTGGTTTCAGGATTAGCTTTTTTCATGTAAGCTTTCATCATAACAGTTTTGGCCGATCCCTGCTCTCCAATCAGAAGCACAGCCTTGTCTTGTTTCCCAATCAGATCAATTAAATACTGAATTCTAATGTTATCAGGAATGGGAACAAGAATGCTACTGAAATCTGAAGAAGAGTCTGCAGAAGATTGGTTTGTCAACATGGATGACCAAGTGTCCCATTTGCCTTTCTCTGTCACAACAAAGTCAAACACTGTGGCGTCAGGGTACCGTTCAGAGACTGGCAAATCAAGTGATTCGAAATTTGTTCTCAAGTACTCATCATACTTTAATCTGTCACCAGTTTCTAATAGTGCTCCAATGCCCCAAACCAAAGCAAATACATAAAGTGCTCGAAGGTGTTCTGCAGTCATAGGTTGTGGCTTGTTTGTTTCTTCTGTGTCTTCTTCATCTTCAACTTGTTCCACAGGAATTTCTGGTGGAACTAATCCTTCCAAAAGATAAATCATTTGTCGCACAATATTGCATTCCAGTACTTCTATGACAACGTCCAAATTTTGGGTACTCCAGGAATAGATCTGAGACAAGTTTTTATTTTATTTATCTTATTAAATCTTTATTTATGATAATTATTTTATTATTCTCATGTTTTACTTACTTGGGAAAATGAATTTTGAAATGATTCTTCGAAAATTTCTTGTTCTAAAGCAGTTCTTGTTTTCAGCCAAGCTGTCACCACAGGATTCCAGTCTAGACCTGATGAGCTCATGTAGACCATTCCATTACGAGAAACTGTAGCAGGACTGGCATTGTCAATATTGTGAGGTTCGAATATGATTTTACATGTCGGAGCCATGGGCAATCGATCACCATTGGCCAAAGTCAGGGTCTTATTATCGTCTAATACTGAGTTCAAGTTTTCTATCCAGATGCTGTCCACTGGTCCATCCAAAACCAGCCAGACATGTTCTTCGCTTTTCAGTTTTAATGTTTTACGCCATAATGCCGAAAATATTCCATCTGTCCAATCGTTAGTAGCGACATCTAGTCTGCCGAACATTTGTGCTGCTGTAATACTTTTAGGATTCATTCGCATTTCCCTAAAAATTGAAGTTTTTATAATATATTGTTAATTATTATAGTGTACAATTATCTTGTAAAAATGTTTATTTCAAACCTGTGGTAATCACCGCACTGAGTTAAAGCTTTCATGAGTGTATGTATGCAGCTTGTTTTACCAGCACCTGTTGGTCCTAATGTCATGATTCCATGTCTGACTCTTTGTGTTTCGTACAACTGAATTAATTTTAATACCCAAGGAGGATGATAAATTAATCCAGCTTCTTGTACTTGCTGATCTATTGCAGCTTCTAATTCTGGATATGATGTCTTTTCAAGAATTTGATTAGGAAATAAATCTGCTACTAGTGAAATAAATAAAGGCTCGTCTTCGTCTGTTGAAAAATGTTAAATTCACTTTTTAAATATTAAATTGCTTTTCAGTAAAAGAAAATAGAAATTTAAAGATATCTATTATTAGATTTTAAAGAAAACAGTACCTATTAATTTTGAAAGATTCATATCTCGAAGAACTCGCATAACTATCATACTTTCTGAATCCTTTGAATTAGTTCTTTTAGCTGCTCCTAAAGTTCTTAATACCGACAGTATATTTCTCAATCCAAAATCATAGTGAACCTGTCATTATATTATTATATGATTTAGTTTGAATTAAAATATATTATTTCAAAATATTTACAAGAAAATAAGAATACTTGTTTTGTAAGCTGTTCTTCGCACAGTTTATAAAGAGTGTAAAACTTTCGAGCTAAAGTGATATTTTCGAGAAAACCACAACTCGCCAATTTTACTCGTATAATAATTTGTCTGTCCGGTACCATCATAGCTACAGTTCGAAACTGAATTTTCAAATTTTCAGGCAACTCTTTTCTACCAGCGTATCCAGGGTTCTTGAAAAATAGACAAAATTGTATATATTTTGAGTTTATCTTCTTGTTTTATATATTGCATTAGTTTACCATGGTAATAAATATGCCAAGTTCAGGGCTCATGTCAATTTGATCACCGTCAGTAAAGATAAATTGTTTACGCTTTTCTTTTTTAGCAGCTAAGACAACAGCAACCTGTTGAGCTGCCACTGATAATACAGGTAATTCGATCCTATTAAATTCGTCGAAACATCCCCAAGATCCACTTTGAGCTAATCCTTTATAGATGCGACCGAGACCTCTGTAATCCATTTGATCAGAACAATTAAACACAACAACGTATTTAGCTAACGTTTTTCCCATGTCTTTCACGGTTTCGGTTTTTCCAGTGCCTGCAGGTCCGCAAGGCGAACCACCCATTGACATTGCCAGAGCTTGAGCCAGTGTTATATAACATCTACAAATGAAAACCATCGTTAAACATTAAATAATAGTTACTACTTAAGTAAATTTATAATATTACCTGTCAGTTAAAGGAGTAATGACCAAACGTTCAGTACATCCTAGGTATTCATTTTGGTAAGTAAACTGAACATCTGTGATCGAAATCACAGTCTTATCCATATCTTCTTTGAAATAAAAACGACACTGCTTTAACCATTCAAAATCATTTACTGATTTCACGTTTAATCGAACCTAAAAGATACATCATAAAGTAATAATAAGTTATGTTGATGAAATTTTTTGTATAACTTTTGTTTACCAGAATATCAAAAATATCACGCTGATGTACATGTATTGTGATTAAAGTTTCGAATTTTGTTCTATCTATTTTGGTGAGATCCCTCGTTGTCTGATCGATCAAAGTATTTAGTAATTCTAAAAATCTGTTATTTGTTTCACTCATTATTTTTTTATCTGCTCTTGCTTGCATGAGAGCGATCTCAGCATCTCGAGTCCATATCATTTGAATGCCTAAAATACCTACTTGAGCAGGCATTTTGTCCAAAAAATTGAGCAAATTAAAATTTTGATCGCCAATCATGGAAAAACCTTGTCTAATTATTGAGTGTAAAGACTGCTGAGATGTTTGGAGTAACTGCATCAGCCAGACTTCTACTGAACCTTCTGCACGAACTGCTCTTTCAAGCTGAAATTAAAAATATTAAAGAAAAAATGTACGTATTATTAAGTAAACAAAAATTGATTTTCTGTGAGTTTGTAGAAAACAAATTTTGTTCTTACAGCAATACTTTCACCTTCTGAAGAAACAATGGCCATCATTTTATTGTATTCAATATCATGAAACTTGACATATCTTGTGTTGTCAAATATAGATAATAAGTGGTTTTGAATTGTATGGGAATCTGATGCTTGACCTAAAATTTCTAACAGAGCAGGATCCGATACGAAGAAAAATCTTGGAAACATCATTCGTTTCTTTTCTAAATATCTGTACAAAAAAATAATTACATTCAATTTAAAAAAAATATTTTTTATACAATAGCAACAAATAGTTTTAATCGTTTATGAAGATATTTTAAAAAGATTTGTAATTAAATAATGATTTATATTATAAAACGAGTTTTCACCCGCTCAATGATTTTTGGCAAAGTTCCAATTGTTCTTGCAAATGTGGTAAAAGCTGTTTCAGCAAGTCATCTCCAACGCAACATGGAACCACATTAGGTGTCTCATGAGCTCGTTGCATAATCTTTTGCCAGCTTTTGTCAATTTTGCTGAATCTTTTGGCTTCCTTTGGTAATTGCTTTGCAATATCTCCTCCAACAAAAACTGCTTCTAAATATACCCACATATTTTGAACGAGTAACCATCTTTCCAAAATTTCATTTGTATTTGATAAATCTCCCAACCATTGATGAATTTGCTTACGAAATGGAGCGTTATATCTAAAGTAAAATTTATATTAATTAATACTTTTTTAAATGTTTTTATTAACATACTATATTTATTCGCCAACTTGAATCGATATTTTTATTCGAGCATAATTGTGAAAGCTAAAAATGTGTAAAACTACAACATCTAAAAAGAAAAGTTTTTCACGTAATAAAAGTAATGAAAATTAAGTTTTATTAGTACAAAAGACTATTCTAGAAATGATATTTTTACATTTAAAATATAATTATGAATGGATTTTTTAATTTTTTTTCCAAAAATACCTGTTGGACATGAGTGATCCTAAAATCATTAAACTGTCTTCCAATTGACTTATTGTTTCGGCCGTAGTATCGCCCCTTAATAAAAGTTCTCCTCGGTTATTGTACGTCATAAATGTAAGTTCTTGGGTGGACCATTCATTAACAACTTGTCGTAATTTAGCTTCAATATCTTTTTCTTTCATTGCCGAAATACATATGTCTTCAATGTCTTCTTTATATTTCAATAGTGGTGCTTCTAAAATATTTTTTAAACAAAATCCCTCCATTTCTAAATCAAACAAGTAACTTGTTACTTCTATTATTCTTTGCCAGTGACGTGCTTTCATAGCTTTATTGGCCATAAGTTCCAATAGAGGACACATATCGTTAAAATCGTCAATGGTCTTTTTCAAAGCAAAAAATGCAGGCCACTCTTTCAAACCCTTCGGCAATTTTCGACAGCGATTTTGAAACTCCATCAGCTCATTGTTTATTTCTTCAATATTGACCTAATTTTTTTGGATTTACATAATAATGACTTAGATGATTATTTAATTTTAATTTAAAGTGCTTTGAATGAAGTAAAGTGCCTAAAAATAAATTAAAGTGCTTTAAAATGAGCTAAAGTGTTACAAAAAAAGTAAAATGTTTTAAACTAAAAATTAATAGCTAATACAAATTTTTTTTTGATCAAAACTGAAATCAAATCGTAATATTTTTGACTTCAGTGTACAATAGTTTGACATTTCTTCTTTAAAACAAAAAACATGAAAAGTCAAATTTATTTAAAAATAATATCGAATTGATAACAGAATTGTTACCTCGCCCCACGGAATATCGTAATAACTGCTAACTCTGTCGATAACATCGTTATACAATTTGTAAAGTTTTTGTAACAAGTTTAATTCCTTCCTAATCTGAGAGAGTTCCGGATAGTCGGTTGTGGGCAAACCAAACAGTTCTTCGCCATTCTGATAGGTCTGCAGTTTACGCCACATGCCATCAAATCTGTTTTGAAACAGGATTTGTCTATCCGATGCCTCTCTCGGAGTGAGGCCTGGCTGCATCGGACCCGAATTACGATATTCTTCACAGTAAGCTTCGTTATCAATTCGGAACTTCTCCAAGTTATTTCGCAATTCTTCCTCAAAGTGAGGCTGCAAGTTCAACAGTAATACGTGACTATCTAAAGCATGAATCAACAGTCGCTGCCAAGTAATGCGCAAATATTCAACTTGTTCTAGGCACTCCTGGTCAACCGGAATTTCATAACGAGTAACAATGTTAAACGCTTCTTCAATCGGCTCGATCTTTAATTCCATGTCAACCTCTTGTTCACGAATTTTCTTCAGCATTTCCATAACAACTCTGACGTCATCGAGATCCCGGATTTGACGGTCTAATTTTCTTTCCATCTCATTTATTACAGCATAAACATATTCCATTTCTCGTCGGTATTTCTTTTTTATTGCTTGACCAATCTTATAAGTTGAACCTGCAAGATGAAAAATAATTATTTTAAAAGTTTAGCAGATTAATGTACATTTAAAATAATTGTATGAACCTTTTATTTCGGTGTACAGTGCATATTTCAGTTTTTCCGTTGACACAGCAATGCAATTCGCAAATATGACCATATCTGGTTCGGTAATCAATTTGTCTTCTAATTCTCCGTGTTTCCTTAGCGTTGTTTCGAATTCTGATAAACTGTTTTGTAATAATTCTCTCATGCTGCGCTCGTGTTTCCATAAATATTTGTATGGTTTCCATCGATCTACAAAATCTGTGAAGTCCTAGATAGAAATATTTCAAGAAGAATAATTGTAGATTAAAAAAATAATTAAAATAATTGTCGGTTTTTATTATTACTTGTTTTAAAACTTGAGCACAGTTATTTAACATAGTCAACATTTTGGCCACATCTTTGTTTTCCATCACCAAAGCAAAGAAATTATCTTTGTGTATTTGAAATGTTGGCTTCTCTTCTGAGGCAATTTTAAAGAAACGCCTTCTCCGCAATTTCGGATCTTCACTTTTTTCTCGGTTTTGTTTTCCTGTTTGATTTTGCATTTTAGCTACCACATCGGAAAGATTGCGTTTGGATGCCCAAGGAGTTGATTTCCAAAAAGTCTGAATAAAAGAATGCAAATATTTAGACAAATTATTTAAAGACTAACTTACAAACTTAATATACTTTTTTCATTTTTTATAATTTAAATCAAATAATTTAATAAGAAAAATATTTATTATTTCAGATAAAATTTTGAAAGCAACATTACTGCATCGGAAGACTTTTTCTCGTCACATTCCCACTGAGCTACACCCTTAGACACATCGACAATAGTTTTTCCAACTGTCACCAGAGCTTCCTGAATATCATCCAAACTTGGTCTTATAACTACTGCGGGTATCATCAAAGTGGCGTGCAAAAGAAACACCGGATTCGGAGTATCATCTGTGCAGAATTAATAACAATTTATTTATTCAAATAACGTTTATTATTATTGTATGTGTATTATTTAAAAAAAAAACAAAAACAACAAAATTAATTTACCTGGTTCAATTGATCGCGTAAATCTTCGTCTTATGGCGTCTAAAGAATTTCTTGTAACTTTAATAAGAACATCAAGAACTTTCTTGGAATAATACCTCCTCATTTCAGAAACAGCGTTTCTTACAAGTTCGCGCATATTATCGGTTAAGCCACCGCCAGGCTTACATATAAGTTGATGCGGCTCATCGAAGCAGATCGATACGATTGACCAGTCCTCTTGTTGCTGCTTCTGCTTATTTTTTTTCTTCTTTTCTTTATCTTCGGACATATCTGCCAAAAAGTGATTTAAGTTTTTTTTTCTTTTCCTGGAACTTCATTAAAATTCAGCAACTCAATTTCCAAATGTATACCCACCTTCGTCGTTTAATAAGTCAAACTGATCCGGGGCAGTTGAACCTTTAAAAGTGATTGCTGCATTTTTAACTAATTCCAACACCTCCTCCACGGCTTCTTCGGTCATTAAACTTTTTCTGTACAACTCCACAGCAGCTAGTAGACAACACTCCTCAGTTTTTTCAACGAACTTTTGTACGTCCCATAATTCGTCCTCGGGTAATGCGTGTAGAGTAATTCGTTGCATACTTTCGAGTACTTGTGAAATTCTATTTTGTGTAATTATATAATAATAAAAATGTTGTTTTCAATCGTGGTTCATTTAATATGTTTATTACTTAGTAAAAAGTATTATACAATAAAGTTTATATAATTTAATAATTTTTAACACACTATTGAATGAAAATTATTATATTATTTCTAAGTTTAAAGTACTCAATTTTTTTTATTATTTTACCTAAACTTCTAGCATCTCAATGAATAAGAAAATCATAGTTGTTTAAAAAAAATCGGTATTAAAGGGTTAATCATGGTTTCTTTTTTTACTTTTGTAGGTGACTGTTTGGGTGGTTTGTCTTTTACCTGTTTGTATAAACATCATGTACACGAGTGATGAGAATATCAAAAGTTTTGATCTGTTCCCGTGTGATTTTGCAGAAATCTTTCCAGTCAGGATTTGTCCATGTTAAGGATTCCAAAGCCGGTTTTAGTAAAGACGCCACGCGCATTAACTGCGGCAGTAACAAGGGTCTCATTTCTTGTTTCACTCGTCTCGCTGTGTCGGTGAATTCCTCAATAACCAACTGCAGCGAATTTTTCACGATTACAAAGTGTTCTCTTCTTGCCATTAAGGCTAATGCAACCACGGGTATCTCCAAGTTCAATTTGGCCAGACAATCTGCTTCTCTTAACATTAGGTGGATTCGACTTTCTAAATTAACTTTTATTTTATTGGATTCAGGATCAATTGTTAGTAAAGATCTGAAAAATAAAGTTTCTTAAAGTTAAACAATATTATATACAATTTGTATTTAATCCTAGAAGCACCAGTTTATTTTTTCTTATCATAGA
>JABFPM010002902.1:5158-15480 GCA_022817325.1 Idris sp. 1 HC-2018
ATGAAAGCTTTTATCTCAGTAGTTTTAACGCACTATTGACACAATAATATTTACTCAAGGGAAACGTAACAATTCATCAAGTCTTTTTATTCGTCTTTTATGTACTCTCAATTCGACGCTAGTTTTGTTAACTACATTGACTGTTACCGTTAAGTAAACTAAAGAAGACACTTCTTAGAATTTTTTCTTTTTCCGTAATTACAGTTTTAGTTATTTTTAGTTTTAATTAAGTATATTCTCTTAATCTAAAATTAAGAGGCGTTTTAATTCTCGATTAAGGAAATGTAATTCAATTAAGTGGTAAAACTTAATCTCTCGTCAGACCAGTGAAAATATTATCGTGGATTTAAGTGGAATAGATTAATTTTTAGTCAAATCCAATTTATTTTTATCCAAACTAAGTAAAATAAGCCAAATGTTTAAATTTTTAAATAGTATATATCAATGTTTAGTCAGGCATATTATTTAAATTTAATTTTATTCAGTAGTAAAGCTTTTGGTCAAGCTGAAATTATTTTATTATCAAAAACTTGTATGTTTTCAAGTAGCACAAATCAATGTTTATTCGGACTTATTATTTATATTTAATTTTTCGGTAGTATAGCTTCAATTTTGGCCAGGCATTATTGTAATTTTGAACATTCGTGACAAATGTAAAATGTATGAATTTTCAGTGAAATCAGGGCACAGTAATCAAATGCCAGTCAATAATACTTTTCTAATATATTTTCATCAAACATAATTGTCAAACAATTCCAGTCAACTTTGCTATTCGCTTTAAGTGCATCATACACTAAACTGCAATGCTCATCTTTGTGTTAACTTATGACAGATGTGTTCTAAACTCTGTCCATGTTAGCAACAGCCTTTCATGCTCCAGAGTTTCATACACAAAAGTTTACCCGCATATTCGAAATTACGTATTTTTTCTATTTGAACCCAAGTAATTGTTTAAAATTTCTTTCAATGAAATTCGAGATGAATATTTTACTTTTGCATCTCTTAAAACAGAGTATTATGAATGTCGGCCCACTTATTTTCAAGCTGCTTAATGTTTCGTGACGAAATTATCAGATCATAGCTTGTGAATTACAACAGAGGAATGGTACCGTTGTAATTTATACTTTTTGCTCTGAAATATAAGTTTCGTTAATTTTTAACAAGACTAAAATTACACCAATAAAGAAATTTTTTTTCATTATAAACACAAGTTTAAATAATTTAAGCTACGAAAAATTAAACTTTATTTAGTATTTTAGTTTGTTAATTTTTTTTAATTATAAAATAAGATATTCAGTTGATTTTATTTTAAAAATTAATATACTTTTTATTTAATCGAAAAACAGTGGTTTGTTAATTTATTTGATCTAGATTAATACTGATATAAATTTCAATTACAAATATTAAATTCTTTAATAAAATTTGCTACACGATTTAAATTAACGTTCGAATTCAGTTTACGATTGAATTGTTTCAAAGTGCAGTGGATTTTTAAAGAGCTATTTAACAGTATTAAAAGCCTTGCTACAAAATGTCTTCAAAAATTTGTGTTCTCGTTGGCATTTTTGATAAACAAAACTAGCTTTCAAATTAAATCGCATTAAGTTGAAATTTTAAAGGATATATTATGTAAAGTTACGTCAAATTCTGACGACCGTTGCATCTGAATGAAGTTATAATTTTGTTTGAAATTCGCATCGTCTCATACTAACTAGAGTGAACTTAAATTTGTACTGCAGACAAAAATAATATAAATAAAAGAAAGAAAAAAAAAGGATTACAAAAATATATATGCTCTAATACAAAACTCCAAAGGAATATGAGTTGCATTTGAATTTAAGTTATTATAACTATCTGAATAATAAACAATTTCAAATGTAAATCTGCTTTTCCCTTCAGAAAATACTAACAATTTCAAATTTTTTAAATAAAAGAATAGTGGTATTTTGTTATTTGTTATAGGAACACAGTTGTAATACAGAAAATCTTTTATTTGTAATGCAAAAAAATGTAAAATCTTTGATAAAAATGTTTCCCTTTTTTCCCCAAATAGTAAAAATATAAAAATTATTCAATCATAAATAAACAACAAAACTAACAAACAGATCGATAACGCGATAAACAAGCAGAAGCCATCGCACTGACAAGACATAACGAATTAATTGCCCTAAGGGGCTTTCCATAAATTACGTAACGCTGTGCAAGCAGGATAAACAGCTGTCTTTCCACTCAATAGAAAGAGACACGGCTACCAAAAAGCGTGACGTAATTTATGCATGGCCCCTAACGGAATGTGGGCGAATGTTAATCGTGTAAGAAATGTAGCAAAGTGAGTTCAGCACAAACTCGATACAAAACTTATCTTTGTATATAATTTTATTAAAACTCCTTAATCTGACAATTTGAAGTTTGCAGCAAAGTTCAAAGATTGCATATATTCAAATCGATTGAAATAATATATGATTTCATGTTTTAATAAATTAAATAAGTAAATTTTTAGATTTTAAGGATAAATGTATAAAACGTACAATGATGAAAAAAAAAATCAATTGTGAGCATTTTTAAGGAGTTCATTTTTACGAAATCGATTTTAGAGGCTGATTTACAAGGAATATTAAAATTATATTACTTGTTTGACAAATTTCATTTCATTATAATATCTCTAGGAAATTCATATTATACATTTACCTCTTTCTGTTAAATGAATACAATTGATTTTTGAAACTTTTTGAATTTTATTTTGGAAAAATAATATAAAATGCAACTACATTAAGTAAATGATAAAATACGTTTTAATTAATGTTAATTTAAATGTTGAATTTTCTCACTACTTTAAATAATGTATGAGATCTATTTAATTCTACGATATAGTAGATGATGCATAATGTGGTAATGTAATCTACGGGATGAAATACTTGTTTTTCAACGATTTATCAATAAAATAAATTATGAAATGCAAATATGAGAAAATGTACTTGTTATTCTTAAATTTTAAAAACTTATTTCAATAAATAAACATTTGTTTAAGTAGATTAATTGTATTTTAAAATGTATATTTCGCACGCTAGCTTTATATAAATATTTGCTGTAAATAAATTAAATTAAATTATAATAGCTGTAATTAATGTTTGATGTTTGTTCACACGAATTAATGATTAGTAAACAATGTATATATTTTTTTTATCTCGTTGAAAAAACAACTTGGTATGTTTGAAAATATTTGTCGGCCAGAAACGCTTTAAATTCATTTAATCAACTCAAACAAGTTTTTTATTTGAAATAAATTTTTCTTTTATTAGAAAAAGTTGAAATATAAATAGATTTCAAGGTTGATTCACAATATATTGATTTTAAAGTCTTAAGGGTATAAATCTTTAAAAACTGATCATTAAGTCTGATTTACAACAAATTAAGGCTGCTTTACAACGAAAAGAATCTTCAGTTTGATTCATAATAAACTAATTTTTATGGTTTTAAGAGTATATTCTTAAAAAAACCGATTATAAAGGTCGATTTGCAATTAAACAAGGTTAATTTACAATGAATATAGTATAATATGCATCATGAGAGTTAAAATTGTTTTACTGAATGCCCCAGGCCCGAGCGCAATCCGAATAAGCTGCCGGATTTTTCTCGCAAGGTTGAAACAATGTTTTACTCCCAAGAAGCATAAAATATACTTGTCACGAGAGCAGAAATCAAGCTGTTCTATATATTCGTTTGCGGGAGTTTAACAATGTCACATTCAAACGAGGGAGTAAAACAGCTCGATTTCGACTAGAGTGTCAGAAAAATCTTTAGTTTGATTTACGATAAACCAAGATTTCAATGGCCTAAGGGTACAATATCAAAAGTCAATCGTAAAGGTCGATTTACTTAGGAAAATTTGTTTTAACAAAAACATTAAGGCTGATTTACAAAAAATCAATTTTAAAGGTTCTAAATGTACTGAAACGTCCAAAAACTTACCTAATTCTCGTAGAAGTGGTAAAAGAATCATTCTCCTGAGGCTCGTAGACTTCTCCAGCGAACCACCAAGTGACTTTGGCCGCAGGGACCGCGTAGACATCACACTCGAGTGTAATATTGCTTCCTGCATAAATTTCCAGCCTATTAGGCAGATTAACTGTCGGCAGGCAGGCTAAGTCAGTCATTTTGATTGCTTTTATGTGTCGGCCCCGCAGTCGACTGGGAGCCTGACAAATGGGTTCACTTTCCTGCGGAGCCTGCTGTGCCGACTCCCGCAGCCAGGTTTGCATTGGCAGCAAGTGGCAGTCACAAATCCACGAGTTTTGATGCAAAGTCAGACTACGCAGGTAGCTTCCCAGAGGCAAAGTCATCTCCGGCACGTGAGATAGTTTATTGCCGTTTAATCGTAAATGCTCCAGGGAGTGGAGCCCGTTAAAGGCACCCTGCTCCACGCTGGAGATCGCACAGTCGCTTAAATCCAGATTTATGAGTTGCTCCAGAAGACGGAAAGCGTCGTGACGCAGCTCGCGAATCGGATTGCCGTTGAGCATAAGCCGCATTAGATTTTTACAACCCTGCAAAACATGAGACAATGATTTTTTACTGACAAAACTATTTATTTGCCAAAGATTTTTGAAATAAAACTTCATGTTTGAGTTTTTTGTATGAATTATTCGTAACATGCAGAACGCGACAAAAATTGTAAATATGTAATTAGATTATTATTCTGCGATATGAACAAAAAATTAGGTAACTTGAGTTAGCTTTTCTACCAATTTAAAAGATAAAGAATTTGTAAACAATGTTGGTTCATCTAAAAAAGCTCATCACAGTAGGACTATCTTAAAATATTCACTTTCTACCCATTTTTTTGTAATTAATACATAGAATCAAATTCAAATTGGCCTTTAAGGATAAAAGAACAAACATTACGTTTCCTTTTTCTATGGATATTTATACTACGAACTAATAATAGCTGATGCTTCAACACTTAGCCAGAGAGTAATCTTCAGAGCATATCTCTAATTGATTTTACAGTTATCCATTACATTTGGTTTACATAATTTACACGTCAGCACAACTGTTGTGAAATTGTCCAATATACGCTATTTAAATTATGCATTAAATTATTACTCAAAATATATCAACTATTGTACTTAATTTTGTGCCATCTCTGCTTAATATAAACCTTTTTGTTACTTTTATTGAGGTTTTAACCATTTTCAGGAAGCCGTTGTTAAATAAAAATACTTTGTTTAATAAAGAAAAAATCGTTTATTCCTCGACCCTCGTCAGATCGTGGGTGCACCCCAAGAACAATCAAACTGAGTGCTTCGATACACTCTCTATCGAAAAACAAAAACTGAACTAGATGACGCAAACAATCTAACAAGTATAGCGTCTAAAAACGCCAGAATTCCAACAACTGCTCTTTACAATTATTTATTTTATAATTTTTAATTACCTTGTGAAGAGCCTGAGTTGGTACATCCTCGATCATATTCATTGACAAATCCAGCTCTACGAGACCAGTGAGGCCCAAATAAGCGTTCGGAGAGATGTGCTTGATGCGAGATTTGCTGAGGTACAGTCGTTGCAGGTTAATGAGCTTAAGCGAGCGAAAAGATTCCGCGGGCAGCGTATCCAGACTATTGTCCGAGAGTACGAGGACTTGGGTTTCTTCTCTGGCACCTTCGGGCAGACTTTGCAGATTTCTTTTGCCACAATCCACGGTCTCTTTGCCGCTTTTCCACATGCACACGCACATTCTGGGACATGCGGTGTTACCGTCCACTAGCGACAGCGCCAACATCAGCAAAAACCAGAAACTCGTCATTTTGTTCGGCAAATTAATTTGTTTCATCAATTTTTCTTTCGATTCTTAGGCTGAAAATATGGTTTTACTTCTGCCGTGATTTTTCATGTTGTTCAAAATATGGAGGATCTGTAAAATAAAAAGGATTACCGTTAAAATGAGGGTGATTTTGTTAAAATTTGTTGTTTTCTCAGATGGTGACGTTCAATTATCACCGTCTGATTTTCTTTGTGTGACAAAATTTTTTTTATTAATAAAAGACTTTTTTTGATTATTTGAGAAGCTTTCCTTTACAAGTAATTTTACATTTAAAAGTGGTTCTTCAGTCGTAACCATAGAAGAGAAATTGAAATATATTATTTTTTGGGGTGGATTTTTTTAAACTTAAGTACTAATGTTTGCATTTTTATCGTCAAAGACCGTCACACTGTAATGTTCAATTTGAGATAAAACAATGAGAGAAACATTCTTTACGTTAAAATTGTGCGACGCAGGCAAACGTATCGAGTGTTTTTCATCCGTTGATTTATTCATGAGACCAATGAATATTTTTGGCTTCACAAGAGTGAGAGAGCTTGGCATTTCGGATGGCGGATCATTATCATATTTTCAATGTTAATACATTTAATGAAGGTTGCACGTCAAATATACATTACAAGCTTTCACGCTGTCAACGTTAGTGTTGATGGAACGCTTATATAATATTGATGTTGTGTGTTGTGAACGTGATATGACTACGTATAAAGATCAAATATCTAATGTTTCTAGCAAACTAATGTTACGAGCAAAAATTTTGCCCAGCAATTGAGTTTAACAGCTTTTGACTGTTTTAGCTGAATAAATTGTTACGAACAATTTACAATTAGTAAATGTCGATAAAGTGAAAGTCAAAGGAACTCTGTGTGAAACATATAGGTAACACACGAAAACAATATACCCTTAATGCACATGAGAGGCAGCGCCGCCAATGGCGACTTTTTGCAAACTCCACAGCACACTGGCGGAAAATTTAAAATTGTTATTGGTTTTGTTTTGAAATTAGTTTAAAATTAATCAATCACAATTTTTTATTTTCCGCCAAAGTCAAGGGTATATGTTCGGGGTATACTGTAATAACAAACTGCAAAATTGCAGTACGTTTTGCAGTAAATTTACTATAGAATTGAAGTATAACTCCAATTTAGCAGTATATATCCTGCAAAATCGAAGTTTGGCTTGAAAAATGACGTTTTTTACGACATTTTTCCACAGTTATTGCAAATTCAAAATATAAACACATTCCTTCTCTTTAAAAAATAGATTAGCAGTTAAAACCAATGCAAAAATGCAGTTCTAACTTGAAACGTAAAGTAAACCGACATGTGACTGCATAATTTATGGTATAATAATACTTGTAGTGTCTAATGCAGCTTTGCGTTATTTAATTAAAAAAGATAAAAGCTGCGAGGTTTTATGTTTGACAGAAACAATATGAATTTGAATAATTATTAGTGCCAAATGAAGGAACAAAAATAAATCAGGTAAGTAATTTTTAATATTTATCTCAAACTAAAAATAATGTTTTTAAAAATTATGCAAGAAAAGAAATTGTTTCATTAATGTTAAATGTAATTTTCATTAGGTTTTAATCAAAATATAACTATCTTGGATATGTCAAACAAATTCAAGTACAAAACTTGTACCTAACCTCTCTGTCTGTCTCTTATTTTTAGTGATCTTTTAAATTATTTATATTAGTTTTAATTAATTTTGATAAAACGGCCATGTACCGATGTTGACTATAGATGGGAAAATTTTATAAACTAAACATAATAAAAAAATATACAAAATTAGTTTCAAAAGTACGATAATTTTGCGTTACTTAAACTTGATTACTTATGAAAGTAAAATTTTCAAGCTTAACTTTAAAATACCAGTATTTTTACTTGCAACTGGAATCAAGTAAATTTACTTGCGTTTTTGAATTTTTTATTTACAGTGTATCGCAAAAGTCTTTCTCCGTGCGCCCGATAAAAAACATTAGTTCTCTGTTATTTCCGTGCTTCCGGTACAACGAAATCAGTTCACGGGATGTGCGGTAGAGTTACTTGAGTAACTCTAACGTGTGGTAACCTACAGCGCCACAGTCGTACAATGCACCGTTCATCCGATGCAATATTATTGTTTCTGTGTATATTGATATATTGATAATAGTAAAGATACAAGAATTGTATAACAAAAATGGCTTAGCTAGTATAATAAATAAGGTTTATACGTGATGAATTAAACATACTTTTTGTTTTTTAACTGTTCTTTAACCGATTCCCGAAGTTGCCTGACAAAACCTTCCCATTGAACTAAATTGGTTAAATCGGAACCTAGTACGGCTCTACAATCTTTTTGATCATTTATGACATGTTTTTAATTCCCATCACATTTTATAGATATATAAGACACATTTTTAGTTCTAAAATGAGGTATCTTCCTTTAGTAAATGATATTGGATATCCCAAATCTGGATTAAATCTAGACATTTTGTCCACAACTCAGTTCTATTATAGGTCCAGATTTGATCAATATACTGATCTCTGCATGATTAAGAAAATCCGGATGTTCCGTGGGTTGTAGAAATAACACTCTTTGCATGCTTGTATGTGAGGCCATTTTTGCTTTGTGGTTGGCTGAGTTAGCTTAGGTTTAAATTTCTTTTGCTGGTATAATGGAATATTACTTTTCTGGAAGGATTAAAACTTTAGAATTTAGATCTTTGTACTGATTGCATCTCCAGCATGGTAATACAGTTAATTGTACATCAAATTGATTTATTAAATTTATAATAAAAAATAAATAATTAAAAACAATTAAATAAATTAAATAAAGTGAATAGAAAGTACCTTGGTAAAAAGAAACATATCTGTGGCCACCAGGAATAATCAGTTAACTGAAAATCTTATGAGAAAGAGCTACCAGTACAAACAATAATTTATAAAGTTTATCTATTTTTATCATTCTTAATATTAAAAATTTTATATTTTTTTTTTTGATGAGAAAAAAAATGAGATTAATTAAAAAAATATTCATAGAAAGTTTTAATGCTTTCATTAGATTTTACGTTGTTTTTTTAATATCATTTAATTGTTTTTATTTCAATTTTCAGAAATGACATGTTTTATTACAATAAAGATTTATTTTATAATCACAGTAAAATTTAAAACTGTATTGAAAAACTGAATTTGCTCTAAGCATCAAGTACTTTGTAGCATACATTTCATTCACTAAGACTTAGAATCAATATACAAGTTATTATCATGTTTTTGATATTCTGAATCTAGTGATAATAAATTTGCAAGAAACCTATTTTGAAATAAATTACATTCATTTAAATATAAAATCCACAGTTTTAAATATATTATATACAAATTAGATAAAATTTCTAACTGTTAGTAAAAAACTAATTCATTTTTAATTTGTTTATGTTTGAAGTTATTCACTTAAAACACATCAGAAACAATGTGTTTTGTTTACATTGTTCAGTAATATGAATTAAAAGTCTGCAAAAAAAACATTTAAAATATATTTTGATGTACACTGAGAGAAATAGTATACACTTTTGGTTGGCTCTCAAGCAGTTTCTGTCTTTGTGTACAATCTGAAAATTGCCAAATTAGTAGTTTATGAGTCAACCGTTTTAGCTGACCAAAGAAAGTAAATTGTATTTCTTTTTTAAATGTTATTTTAGTCGTCTAATCAAATATAAACTAATTAAACAAACACTTAAATTTAAATTATCTCGACATTATTTCCGAAATGAAAGCATAATTATAACATAGCTTCAAATTTCAGTATTATTTCTAAATAAAACCGAACTATCCTAAAAATGTCACTTCTATTTATATTAAACAATTTATTTGTACTACTTTAAAGAAAATCTTGTTTAAAATGTTTGAAAAATTTAGTATTTTATAAACATTTTTACGTGCAAAAAATTATTTATTTCTCATTTTTTCTTAAGATGCACCTATAAACGTGCTGATCGTTAAAAGTTTATACAGTAGGTTTTGATTCAACCAAATTTGCCGACTCATTGGTTGACTTTTGAGTAAGTCATTTTAGCTTACTCCAGAACTGCTAAAAACGTATACTATTTTTCTCTGAGTCATTGTTATACAATTATTAATTGTTATATTGGAATCAATATAAAAATTATTATCATGTTTTTGATATTCTGAGTTTGATTGATTAATTTACATAAAAAACCATTTTGTTAATATTTGTATCTCTGTTTAACGTCAAGCACACTTGATCCAGACACTTTTCAGATCGTTGAGGAATTGACAATAACTGGTATCTCGTCAGTTAATCTTTCCCTCGACAAAGTCAGTATTTGTTAGGCAAAATTATTCCAGTCTACAGATTAACCCTTCCCTCCTTATATCGAACAAGCTTCGTTGCATTACTCTTATACATAAAGTGCACGCTGCAAAGACCTTGAAACGTGCAAGTCTTTACTTTCCATAGAAGAAAGTTCATCAAGTTACGTCTACCTCTCCGTGGTATT
>JABFPM010002903.1:0-15478 GCA_022817325.1 Idris sp. 1 HC-2018
GCGAAAAAAAAATTCGTGTACAATTGAGAAAGTTTTTTTTCTGATTAAAATAATAAAGATATTAAGCTGATTTCTCAACTAAACATGCATAAAATGTTGACACTTAAACAACGTAAAATTTACGCGGTATGAAATTTTGATATGTAAAAAAAATTGAAAATAAAAATAAATAAATTTCAACGAAAAAACTTGAAATCTATGTTTTAAAATATTTTTGCCCTCCATATTGGATCCGCCATATTGAAAACTCTAAAGTCCATCAAAAATAAGATGAAATACTTAAATTTTATTAATATATATAATGATAATTACTTATTTAGGCTTGATATATCGAATTGTTTCATAAATAAATAATATTTGGTATTTTTTTGCTTTTGAAACGCCATTTTGTTTACATATCAAAATTTCAAACCGCGTAAATTTTACGTAGTTAAAGTGTCAACATTTTATGCATGTTTAGTTGAGAAATCAGCATAATATCTTTATTATTTTGATAAAAAAATCGTGTTTCTATTTGACACGAGTTTTTTTGTTATTTTTGTTTTTATTTAAAAGTCGCCATATTGAATTTCGGCAGAAAAAAATAGTATATTATGCACCAAGGGAGAGAAGCTGCTTGTTCCTAGCGCCAACATAATGCTGGTAAACATTCCCATGTGTTTACTCTCAAGATGCATAAAATTATTTTTTAGTTCGGAATTCGATAGAGGACACTTCAATCTATAAGATCACTAATTAATAGTTTTAGAGATAAATTGAATTGAACAAAATTTTTCTGTGTTAAAATCGCGCAATTTTCTTAAATAATTTGATTTGTTGATATTAATAACAGTTTTTATTTAATTTTCCAATGGACATTTCTATTAATTTTTCATGAAGAACATTTGCATATATTTAAAAATTAATTTTATTGCAAATCAGAAAAACGTTGAGTTAAAAATAATGAATAAAAATAGTCAATTTTTCATTAAGCCATAAGTTAACAAATTGATATATTTTTTGAAATATTTTGCATAAACATGAAGTATGAGAGTTAAGTCAATTAATTATTATATAATAAACATTAACTTAAAACACAAATTTCTATGAAAACAAAATTTTTTTTCAAGCTAGGATTTTCTGTCCTTTCACGGAAGTTTTACCTTAAATACCTTCATGTTACTTAACGTGTACAAAAAATTATGAATTTAGAAAAAAAGGTTTCGTATAGTTTTTATTGTATACTTCACTAGAATAACAAATGTTTTATTTGAAGACGTTTAGACATCTTTTCATGGTAAAAGATGGCAAAAGTATAGAAAAAAAGCTTATGACATTTTTTGCTAGAAAAAAATGTCTAAACGTTTTCAAATAAGACGTTTGTTTTTCTAGTGAATATTTCCGTTGAAAATATTAATTTATTTTTATTAAAAACTAATATCCATTATAAATTAAATAACAATTATATTAAATAAAAAATTAGATTGAGAGTGTACGAAAGTATTCATGTGTGATTATGTGATAACATCTTTACTATTTTTAATACATGAAACACTAATGTGATTTTGTTGTGAAAAACAAGAAAAATTCAGCTGACGTGTAACAGGTGTCGGTCTCACTCGAATTCACTCTAGCCCAGCGATGACGGATGACGCGTAACACGTAACAGGTGTCGATCTTATTCAAAAACACTCTGACATAGTTTTTCTAAGGGCAAAGATGCTATCATATTAAAAATATAAATATTTATATTAAATAAATAAAAAGAGAACAAAACTGATGATATAACATTAAACAAAAATTTTTTTTCTTCATCAATCAAAGATTCAAAATTGAGAGAGCTTAGTGCTGCCCTCTTGAAAATAACTTGTAAAAGGAATTCTGATCAATAATTACAGTTTCGCATTTTTACTATTGAAAATTTATACTATTTGTTGAACTAAACGAACGATTTTTAGAAATGGCTTCATTAGAAAGTGTTAACTACAGTATCAATTCGGAAAAAATAAACAATTTATAAAGTGCGTGTACAAATAAAAGAAAAATAATCGTTTTTATGTAAAACTAATTAATATAACATACTTTACAACTATAACCAAAATTTATTTAAGATTAGGCGCGTTCTTTAATTTGTAATATAGAAGTTCGTAAGTCTTTGAAATATATGGCATCTCATTTACATCATTTTTTTAATCTTGCCGTCGATGTTCTAACGAACTTCTTGATAAAATTTTATTTCTATGATGTATGAAACTTAAAAAACATTATTACAAATAATAATAAGTGAGACGCATAGTTTGAAAATGAACAAGAGTTAGTAAAGTTTTATGCCGAATATTCTGGCTTGTTTATTATAATGTTTTGGGTTAGTTAATCATTATGAATTATAGTATAAACTAGTGAAACAACTTTGATTTGTATTTTTTTAAAGCATAAATGAGTAGGATCAGCTTTCAACTTTGTATATTTAGAAGTTACTCTGTTTTTCAAATTAAAATGTGCACAATTAATTTAATATAAATTATCAAATTATGTATGATTTTATCAAATATATTAATAATGTTTGTTCAAAATCAGTGCTGTGTTTATTAGATTAATTCTTGATTTGTATTTCGAAGTATGAATAAATGCATAATTAAAATTATTGACTTATTGTTTTTAGTTTGCAAATAAAACTAAAAATGTAATCATTTTGTTGAAAATTCCAATCATTGTAGGACAAATTTAAAAATTGGGTGAAAATTAACATTTTTATTATAATATTTTTGTCTTTGTTGATAACGATGAAGAAAGAGATATAAAAACATGTGGACAAAATGGACGGCGTATAAGTCATGTGTGTGAAATGAAGTTTTATGCTTCAAGCGTGGATTCATGATCACGTGGCACAGGTTCAATGCAACGGCTTGGGCTTTTTTTGTCCTTAAAAAGTTCCAAGATGAATGTGTGAATGAAAAAAATATGCGAGCATAATAAAGATAAAAGATTTATCGAAAATGTTAACAAAATATGGTTTATGAAAGGTTAAAAGACAATAAAAAAACAAGACACCTTTTGGGGAGCTAAAACTAATTAGACTAAGGTTGGATTAACAATATTTATTTGATATAATTATTCTCATAGTCTTTTTCGTTAAATGCAAATTTTAAATGTATATCGTTGTATTCCGGGTGATTTAATAATTGTGCAACATAATTCATGTAAGTTTTATTAGCATCATACATGTATATTTCGGTCAGCTTATCATTATTCACTGAGTTGTGACTATTATTTCTCAATTATGATCATTACTCAATTCCATAATTCAGGATTTGATAATTCAATTTATTAAAATTCTATTCACTGATATAATATTATATAGGAACGTTTTGGTTTGGCTCAAATTGAAGTTGAAATTGCAAACGTTATTAATTATAAATGAAAAAAACTACTTCGAATCCTTTTTCGTATAGCATGTATTCAAAATTGTAATCAATGTCAGACTATATGACAATTTTTAATCGTGTACATGAATCAACTTGTTTCAATGTTTATTTTATCAGAATGAAACCTAGTCAATGATTTTTGCTGCCCGGATACATATGATTGTTACGGAATAATTGAATTATACACCAAATGTATAACAATCTAACTCGATGATTTGTTTGTTATACTTCAAAATACATTCTAAAGACCATTATTTGCATTGTAATTGTACTTTCAGCGAAAATAAAAAGAAAAAAAATAGATTGTGAATTTTGCAATACCAGATTGTTATGGTTACAGTCCGCACTATGCTGTCTAAAAATTTTGTAATACTTTTAGTATAATTTTAACATTCTTTTTACATGAATATTTAATTTTACATGAAAGTTTAATTTTTTTAGTAATTCTTTATCCAGTTTTACCTAATACGCTTTGCTCATGTAAACTTTACATTTGCTCCTCACACTTTGATTATGAAACAATTTTAGCAATCTGAAATTGCTGCTGCAATTTTTTTGTTCAACGAATTGAAATGTTTGTTCAGTTGTAAGCATTTACATACGTTTTAAACAGAAATAATTTGTATTAAGAATGTGTATTATGTGCAAGAAACTAAAAGAATTTGATTACAAGATACTACAATTTTACAAATTTAACGGTTATGAGCATAGTCAATTTTTTTTTTCAAATCATTAGTAATAAAAAGAATGAAAGAAAGCAAAACAAAATTTAGATGTCTTTCGAGAAAGGGTGGCAGGCGTGTATAAATATACAAATAGTTGTGCGTCAGGTACAACACTTTTGTTAAAACTTCTCTTGAGTGTATTCTGTTGGAGTGGACTTCCGCCTTAAGAATCCCTGCCCTCAATGACGTTGTTGGCTTGGTATGCCAGGCTCATTGCGCGAGTTTTCTTTCTTTACATTCAGCTGAAAGAAAATAGGAGTGGGGGCGGGGTTGCCGAAGCAAGCGAGAAAAAAGTTGCCTAGGCTCACTCTCGAGATTGGAAGTAAAGTACGATCGGATACTCGGCTCCGGCGTGGCTTTATACCGGAAGTACTAACCTTACACCCGTGCGAATACTGATGCTACTTTAGCCTCCTGCCTTCTGATGTATTGCTTTTTCCATCTACCTCATAAATCCCAAAGAAATACCTAGCCACCTGATTTCTTATCACCCCTACTAGGTATAACCGGCAAAGTCGTTACGAATACATTTTTTTCGCACATTCAGTCGGTTGGTTGCATCACATTGCACGGCTTAACAAAATATCGGAAATCTTTAATCCCGTAAATTTAATCTTGAATTACAATCAAAGTTAAAGTCAAAATTTTTTAAATAAATTTATCAAAGTATACTCGTAACTTTATTAACAGGGGAGGAGGTCATGTCGTAAAATCAAGTACCAGAAAGAGTATTCAGATTTAGATAAAATTTCGCATGGGGATACATTTTAAGAACAAATTTCAGTTTATGTAAAAATTAAGTAGGTTTTGGAGGGGGTTGTTGTCTCAAAATGGATTTTGGAGGCATTTTTTAGAAAAAATCCATAATTTTTTAGAGCATCATTTTTTACTTCGGAAACTGAAAACTAGATAATTTTAATTTATAAACTGTACGAGGAGATACAAGTGGAATATTTCTGCAAAAATGAGACTTTGCAAATGAACGATAATAAATCGATAAAAGCATTGTAAAATCATATAATTTCATTATTTTTAGTAATTTAGAGTTATAGTATACATGTAAATTTTTTATGAAAATTTATGGATTTTTTTTTCAAAAAAATGCCCCCTAACCCCATTTTAGGGCAACAACTCTCTCCAAAACACACCCTCCCAATTTTTACATAAACCGAAAATTTTTCTTAAAATTTATCCCTATGCAAAATTTTATCTAAATCCGACTACTCTTTCTGGTACTTAATTTTAAGACATGACACCCCCCCCCCCTAACGTTTAAAGATTAAAAAACTTATTTTTAATTAACAATCACCAAAAGTGGCTATTATTGAAACTAACAAATATGCTTGAAGTTGTTTTTCAAATACTAATTGCAGATGTAAATTAAACAAATTAATTCTGCAAAAGAAGAATTAAAATTTTTTTAAATATAAAATATAATTGATTAATGATTTTAAAGTTTTTGCAAGTGAATTGAAGGAAAGTTCGATTTTTGGTCAGCTTTTGCTTGTACTGGATAAAGGTGCGATCTCAGCGGTACTTGGTAATGTTAGCACGTTATGGTCAGTCCATATTTTACGTACAGTTCGTAACCTTAAAAAGTCTTGCGTGATATCGGATGCTGGCCATACTTGAATGTAATGTGTACTGATCTTAAACATACAAACCTTTGACGTGTGTAGAACCGTAAACAGAAACTCGAGAGAAAATTTTCAAAAGAATGGTTTGGTTTCTGTAAAAGCATTCCTTTTAAAGTTTAATAATTTGTAAGTGATATTTTGTGTGTATATTTATATTATTTTTTCTCAGGAATTGCATTACAAATACTAAGACATTTTTCTGAATCATTGAAAAACTTTTTTTTAAAAATATTAAATGAATGACTTAAGAAAATGTCATTTATTTGGTTATTTCATATATTAATAAATACATTGACATAATTAACAATATTTTTCAACAAAAGTTATCGATAATATTTGCTTACGTAAAAATGATTTTACATTTTTGGAACATTTTAAACTAACTTCCAATAATTTTTCTTTTTTTTCAAAAAACAATTAGTTTTTTTTCTTTTTTTAATTATAAATGTGTATTGACATAAAACATGGAAATAATTAATTTTTAGATAAGACGCTATAAAATTAGTTGTATTGTCAATCCATCTGGCGTCGAATTTTGTAGTGGCTAACCTATACATGACTATACCTATTGTGACCGTATGTCACGTAATAAACTGCGATATCACGTATGTGCTATCGTGGAGGAACTCTCTAAAGAATAGTGTTCAAAGTAATTTTGTTTTTAGCTGATTTATGTGCTAAAACAAAAATTATCCTTGTTTGAAAATTGGACTCAATTTAAAAATACAATTTCATAATTGCCAGATAAATTGAATTTTTGCAATGAAATTTATTTTTGATTAGACAAAAGTCAAGATAAAATGTAGTATTTTTAATGTGAACTTAAGAAAATAAATAAACTAAAGATTATTAATTTACAGTTTAAAATTTCAAAATAAAATACCAAAAACAAAAAATGTATTTATGATGATTATCTTATGTAACTGTAATATAAATTAAACCATAATTACAGTAATTCAGAACGCAGTTTTATTGTGCAGCGTTCAGGGTGCAAGTTTCTTGGACATTACTGAATAATACAGTGGACCATGAGGGATTGTATGTTGGTTTTACGCTACGCTTTATTTTTGTAACAACGTGACCTACTGTGATTTTGTTTCGAGCGGCAATACGACATTTTAGACAATTTCATTAAGTCGGAATTTATTCAATTATAAAACATCACATTTTTAATAAAAAAAATGCCGTGAAAAATCAGTGTTTAAATCTATTAACTAATTATAGTAATTTTGTTAAAATGTGTACCACTAAAACGTACAAGCTAACCACTTTTTCATTAATCTTTAAATTTAAAAAATGGTCTTATAAATAATTAAAGCACATGCTCAAATATTACTAAACTGCAAACTTTATACATTTATGATTTTAACATGTTGTTTTACTCATGTAATTATTATTTTTAATTCAGATTTGATTACAGAAATAATAAATTTAATTTCAAATGAATAAAAAGTAGAAATGAGTTCAGAGTTGTGTTTACAGTTGCAAACTTTTTTTCGCTTTGCCCCGAAGCTTGCTCTCATGCAGTAATAAACAATCATTTCAGCAAAATTAAAATATTAAAGTTTCATGCTTTTATTGTAACTAGATTATAAATTACAAACGTCCACAAAATTTCAGTAAAATAGTTTATGCTTTCAGCGCAGTATACGCAGTACATTAAACGAACATTTAAGTGATATAGTCAAGTTGTGACTGACGAGAGCAGTCTCAGTATCGTGCTGTTGAGCAATTTTACTTTTCGGTTTGCCTTAATATTATAGTGATTGGTGTCTTAGCTTTTAATTTCAAGAAAACCTTTAAATGTGTTGATAATAAATTTTATTTGATATAATTTTATAATATTCAGAACATTAATAACAATCGAATTTTTGTATTTTTTTTTTTCAAATTTAATATCAAAGTTTAAAAAATCAAAACTTCTAAATTCTAAAATCGTATTTACAGTTTTAAGTTTTAGTTATTTTGAAAGATTTTTAGATTTTTTTTTAATTTCTAAAAAGCAGAAAAAACTGTATTAGTTTTTACTTTGTTTTAAAAGTATTGTATTTTTTTCTTGATTTAGAAAAATGTACCTCATTTTCAATGGAATTCTGACAAGAATTTGACGAAATAACACAAATAATGAAATAGTGATACAATTTTTTGTTTTCATTTTGTTAGAAGAAAAAAATTATTAAAAAAGTTTGTTTAAATTTTTTTTAATTTTCTTACGCATACGCACCCGTAAGGATTCATCATATTCATCGCCAATGTGTTAATTAAACTGTCAATCATTTTATAACAAATTTTCATTAAAAATACTACTATAATATCAATATTGATTTTTTAAATAATGCTGTACAGAACAATCACAACATTTTATAAAAAAATTGAAACATTATTGATTTTTAAATTAAAAAAATATAGTAAAATTAAAAATTATTCGATTAAAAGAAAAAAATGCATGCAAATTTGTATACAAAAAGTATTTTATAGTAAAATTGAAAATACATAAACTATTATACAATTTTTCAGAAGTAGATGAAAAAAGAGAGATAACTTTTGTATTGACTGTAACAGATAGATCAGAAATCTATACAAGAATTTTGCTTTTATCGGACGGTCAAATTGAAATAAAAAGAAATATTGTCGAGTATAGATAATGTAGTTGTCGGAAAAGACCACATAGCTTTAACATTACCGTCTGTTAAACAGTACTCAAAAGTGGTAGACATGCAAGGCTCTCGAAATGCAAGTGGCGAGCTTGTAGAGCGCAGAAACTCGAGACTATATCTTTCTACAGAATAGTTCAAGACTCTACTTCGACCACTTCCGTGTTTCCATGATGTGCTCGTTATGTAGTTATTTAACTTTCTCAAGGGCCATTTGATAGTTATAAGTTTGGTTTGCTTTATACTTGCCATTATAAATGTGACACGTTTCATGAGTGATGATTCGATTTTATTAGTTTACAGTAGGTTAAGCTTGAACATTGGAAAACATTTTTACCCAATATAGCTATGAGGAATGATACAGAAACATACCAAAATTTTTAAACTTATAGCTACGTAATATATTCGTGACAAATTAGTAAAATGGTTATAGATTTTCACATTTGAATCTTTTTAAACTCGAAGTAAAATTAATAATTATTAGGACAGTTATTGATGCTGGTAATTATTTGTTCATCTATCAGATCAAATTTGTCGTTTAATTTGAGTGAGCTCGTAAAATTGCCTGGAGCAAGGCGTGTGCCAGACTATTTAGGTTCATTAGTTGCTAGATGACAAACGTATGTCTAGGCTATTAATTTATAAATTTGAGAATTAAAACTCAAAAACTAAAAAAATTAAAACTCAAAACTATTGGTCATTCTTTTCAAGTTATCAAAGTTTTTAATAAAGATTACAGTAAAAAATTCGAGAAACTTGTGTGTTAATAATTTATACAACTTTTAAAATTGAATTCATTAAGCAACTTTTCTATGTATCTTTGCAAAAAATGTTTCCTAAATTGAAACATTTTGTTGGCGAATGAATGTATAATTTCTGAGTGCATTTTCCCTTTTATTATGATTTCGTGATCTATAAATGTTTGGTCTAAAACTTATATGTATAGATTTTATAATATTTTTTTACCTTGAGACGACTATGCATTTGTTAGAAATTTCTTTCAGCAAACATGATTCCTATCAGAAAACATAAACTTTTATTATAATTTAATATTCATTAGCGATAATGAAATCTCCAAAAAAATAAAAGTTGTTCATATTACATAAAAAGAATTACTTAATGGATGGAATATTGTAAATAGATTGATTTTTTTTAAATACATACCTTTTCAATTAAATTTATTGATAAAAATCGAATTTTATTTATTATAAAAATATATTTTATTTATTAAAAAACTAAATTTGAATTATTTTATCAGGTTACTTTTACTCAGATAATAATTAGCTTTTAGAATTTGAATGAAAAATGTTTCTTTTTTCTGTGTGGAATTATGATACCATTACACGTACCCATGAACCTGTGGTTTTTTCAGTTTCTATCCTCTTTTTACGTTGAACACTGTATACGAGTACGCATCTTCAGATAATTAATCGCAAGCATCATCGATCCATCCACACTGCGGCCTCTGTACAAATCATAGGAAGCTACTCTCACTGAATTGGGGTCACCCTTTTTTCCAGATTATGTAGTTAAATGTTAAATTCAAAAATGACAATTCAACTTTAACTTAAAAAAAATTGTTCTATTTCTGCGCTTAATGACAACTTAGTTTGTTTCAAATTTGGTAAAATATTGAATTTAACTAAAATATAAAATATACACACAAAAATAAAACATTTTTAAATATAATTGCTATTGATAATATTGAAAAATTTATGCTGTAAATTTTAGTCCAATTAAACTACACTATTGCCATAAAACATAGTTACTTAACTTTAATTGACCTTAATTAGCCTTCCGTTTTAATTTATAATGAAAATGTTGAATATATTATTACTCTTTTTTAAATTAATCTTAATTTCTGTTTTTATGCTGCATATTAATAAGAAAATATTTTCTTGAATGAACACCATGTGAATGACGGCGTTGTTCGTTTCAAAGCAATCCTTGAACTAACGATAAATGCGGATTTTCTCTCATGGGAGCGTCGAGAATACCAAGTCCATTTTTTTTCTTTCTTTTTTTTCTTACTAAGTGGATTGAACACAAAAATCTCACGTACGATTTCAAGAGCTTGCATGATTTTTTGTGAGTTTTTTTGTAATACCATCGTTGGCATGGGAGAAAAAAAAATAAATTTGATTATTATAATATTCAATGCTTCTCAATCAATAGTTAGCCAGATAAATTAATGAACTCCGAACATTGAATAAATCATACAATTAACCTACCAAATGAACATTTAACTTCTCAGAAATTAGACGGAATATTTAATCTTTCGATTGATTAAATAGAACTTAATTTTAAATTGAAAAAAGGGCTGTGCTTGTGAAAGAAAGTTCTGAAATTTTTGTTTCTCTACAGAAGTTGTACTTTATTTTTGAAAGCAAAGAAATTATTCATTTAGATATTATTGTAAAAATTATTATTGAAAGAAAATTTAAATTTTAAATAGATGTGTGAATGCACTAGTTCAAGTTTCGTTTAATGAGATGATAAGTTTATGAATTGTTTAAATAAATTTATGGTTGCACAAACTTCTCAATGTTTCTCAAAGACGAGATAGATAATCTAATTTTATGGTAGATTGGTAATTATCTCGTGGTTATGGGGTTTCACAAACTTTACTCATAATTGTATTCAGCGTTTGAAATATAAACATATAGGACGCAGAGCAAAAACACGAATTATAACGTACTTATGTGAATTGTTATGAATTAGCAAAAAAGTGGGATTTTAAATTAACTTTTCATTATAGATAATGTTGTTCAAAGATGAACTCATCGTTAATTTGAATTTACTGTCATTAAAAAATGCTTAGATTGTTGAAAATAACTGCACTGAGAGAAATTGCGTCAGTTGAAATAACTCTTAGTAGTCGTTATTACTAAATTTTCAGTTGATTTGACGGATATTCAGTAAAACTGACTAGAATTTGTTGTTCCAACTGAATTTCAGTTGTTACCTGGCAACTATTGAGAACTTAGAATTAAACTAACTGAAAACCCAGTAAATTGTACTAAAAATACGACATAACTAAAATTAATTCAGAATGTTTTAACAAACCTGAAGATTGACGCTTGCGTTTTAAAGTTTAGAATATTAAGTTTTTAGTTTACATTTTTTATAAAAAATTTATTTTATTCGACAAATAATTTTTTGCGCATCATTTTCTATATTTTTCATTTTATATTCAAAATTTCTATTCAATATTTCATTAAAATATGACTAAAATAATTAGTTAACTTAAAATTATCCCAATAAAATATATTTTCACTTTCTTTTGTAAAGTTTTGGGAATAATTTAATAAAGCTAAATACATCACAGTAAGTAGATTTTTTTTCTAATTAAATTTTAAAGAAAGATTAACCTACATTTATTTTCTATTAAACATCTAAATTCCAGATACATTGGTTTTCTTTTATTTTTGTATACATAACTACTTTTTAATAAATGTATGCAGTTGAATAGAAATACAGATATTTCAAGTTTTAAATATAACCTATGTTCTATTCTTATTTTTGATTTCGACAACTCACTGCAGTTAGTACATTTTACTGAGTAAATTAATTCAATCAACTGATTTCTCAGTTAACCGGCTTCCTAACTGAGTTTTCAGTTATATATATACTAAAAACTACTGAATATTTCTTTGAGTGTAAAATTACTTGAACAAAATAAACAAACAAAATGAAAGGAAATAAATACAAAATTAGTTGTTCAAGATTCTTAAAATATTGTATAATATCTACTTATTAACATAAAAGCTCAGAATAATTAAATGAAAGGAGCTTGGTTAAATACATTTATTTAATCTATTAAAATTTTAAATCTATTCTTATACTTAAGTTCAAATTAAAATTGCAAAATGAATGAAAATAATAATTTAATTTAAGTGTTTACTATTTAATCATGTAATAATTCAAATTTTTCATTTGTTTCAGGTGAGTGTAAAGATGATAAATTGTGATAAATATTCTGAAGATATTTCGCGCGAACATAGTAAGTTTTACAATCTTTACCTAAGAGTTATAATTTAACAAAAAATAAGTGGAAATTTTTAATCGTCCTCGCACACAATATATATATTCATTTCAAACTACTTTTGTGAATAACGACCGACAAAACTGCATTTAATAAATATCTTATACATTATTCAACATTTAATTTCATAAATCTAAACTAAATGATCAAAATTGCCTACAAAAAGATGTTGACTACAATTTTATATCGTTAAACTCTCATATACATATCAAACTCTAGAGCAAATGACTGAAAAAAAAAACAAAACAAAAAATCAAATCGAAAACTAACACATTTCTTATCCTAAATGGTGGTATCCAATAAATTTGTAGCGGCCGTTAAAATGTTCCCCTAGTAAATGTGCAAACTATTATCCGGGTTTTCTTTTCGAAAGCATCTCTTGGATTTCTTGAAGCGACTTTCCTTTTGTCTCTGGGATGCACCACAAGCAGTAAACAAATTGTAAGATCATCATGAGAGCGTACAAACCAAAGACAATTTCCTCGCTGGTAAGTTCCACCATTGGTTGATAAGTTTTGCTGGAAATAAATGCATACAATCCAGAGCAGACACTGGTGATGCATGCGGCGGTGCTTTTTATGTTCGGCGGGAAGAGTTCACCAAGCAGAGTGGATGGTATCGGCGCGATGCCCACGCAGACCGATATTTGAAAGATGAAGGACGCTATAATAGAGAGCCACTGTAGAGTCTCCGGGTCGTAATAATTTACACGGAGCAGAGCGTAATGGCAAGCAAGGAGTATGAAACTCACGGCCGTGCCAGCACTCGAGAGAGCCATCATGATCCTTCGGCCATACTTATCGATTGCATACAGCGAGACCCAGCTCGACAGTATGCCGACCAAACTCACTAGGTAAACGAGAGTCGAGGGTGTTATCGTCTCCACTTGGCCATTTTTTAGGATTATTTCCATATAAAAGTAGATCGAATGAATACCACTCAGTTGCATAAAAAAGAACACGTTGTGTACGACCCATAAAGCTTGTCGGTTTTTAGGTGTCATCATGTCACGTAAAATATCCATCATTGTCTCGGATTCTTTCATCTTGATGAATTGCCTGAGTGATTCCATTTCTGAGTTTACGTCGACGTCTCGCTGGTACCAGAGCATTGATTTCTTTGCTTCGTCGTGTTTTTCGATTCGAGTTAAGTGATAGGACGACTCAGGTAGTAAAAAGAATAATGTCATGAATAGAACAGTTGGAATCAAACTTACCACTGCGAACATCTGCATCGACAGGTATGGGCCCATTACGGTGCCCACTAAATTTCCTACGGGCATACAGCTCATTACTAGACCACACAGGGCACCGCGTATCTTTGGACTTGAGACCTCGCCGATGAAGAGGGGATAACAGGCGTAGAAAAATCCCTGACCCATTCCGCATAAAAATCGAGATGCATATAGTAGTTCCACAGAAGTGGCCAGCATCAAGCACAGCCATCCGATCACAATTGGTACACCAGTGAAGAGCAGAGTTTGCTTGTTGCTCAGGCAGGATTGAGTGACACCTCCGAAAAGTGCTCCGGTCATTCGTCCCAGTCCTACTAAACTGGCCACCCATGAGGCTTCATCACTTGTTAAAAATACTTCACTGTTGGGTTGGGTCAGTTTTGCTAGATATGGCGACGTCCATCCGTTCATTATTCCGATTACTAGCGATAGAAAGCCAACTGGAGAAAAAGATGGAATTAAAATCACTACGAAATCATTTTTAATTTTCATAGATATTTTTATTCGTTTACATACTTATCACGGCTGATAGCCATTGGGGCCACAAAGGACATACGCGTAAAACATTTTTCAATGAACATCGCATCATGCCTCACGACAGATAACAATCTTCTATTAGACTACCGAATATAAACGAGTTAAACTGTAAAATATTACTGCGATAAGATAACAAAACAAAAATGACAAGCAAATTGACAACATTTTTCGTTTGAATCGCTTCTAAGATAAGAGTGCACAGAAGCACTAAGTTTATGAATCACGTATAATGATTATGGATTTTTGAATTAATTAGTTTGTATTTGAGATTTTAATAATTATTAATTTGCACATTTTCATCAACTAATATGCAAGTTAATAACCGATTTAACAGAAAAGTGAATATTCAAAACAGTACGTTTTGAAATGAAACATCATTTTCGATTAAAAACTAACTTTTCTAGGGATGGCTGATAAAATTGAAACTTTTGACCCTATTTTCGATATACCTTATTATTATAATCGGAAGTTTCAATTCTTATTCAAATCTTTTTGAGAATTCTTATTTAAAATTGTTTGGTTACAGCAATTTATTTTATAAATTTTAGTAGTCAACGAGGAAATATACAATTAAATTGATTCTTTTTTAATTTCAAGTTTTATGATGGAGTTTTTGACCAATTTAATAATTACTGCTTTTGTTTGCTTTTCGTCGATATGTCAATATGTTTTGAATTTCATATAAACCGAGAATTCAATCGATATAAACTAGACAGAAAATTTAATTAAACTTTCATACTTTCATCGTACAGATTAAAACTTTTATTAGATTATAAAGATGAACTCATTTTCTAAAATAATACACTCAAACTTTTGAACTTAAGGCGAAATTGGTTGCAACTTAAGTGGATACAGGAACTTAATTCAGACGCATAAACACTAATATCAGTGGCTACTGTAGTGTAGCTTGGGATTGCAGCCAAGGTCAAGTAACATGAAATGTATGCCGAGTATAATCAATCCCAAAGCTACTCCAGTCGAGAAGATAACAGGTAAATACTTCCCTTCGAAACCCAGACAGCAAAATATTGTTGGCACGATATTGGCACGATATTGGCACGATGTCGGCACGATGTTGGCCAACATCGGATGACATTGCCAGACAATGTTGAGCCAATGTCAGGCCAATGTCGGAATGTAACACCTAGTCGACATACAAAGACAACATTGCTTCTGCATAGTCAGCCAATATTGTTCCAATGTTGTCTGCCAACATTGATTCATTCCCACGTAGCAAAAAAA
>JABFPM010002904.1:0-15468 GCA_022817325.1 Idris sp. 1 HC-2018
GGGTCATGATCGCGAAATTGTGCTCGATGCCGAGAAGGTTGATGAGTGCCGCCACGACCTGCTTCACCGGATATCACCACTTTTTGTTTTATCAGATCTCGCCAGAAAGCTCTAAAATACACAAGAAATTATTAAATTCCTGAAAAATTATAATTATACTTAATTTCAATTTATTTTAAATTTAAAAAGAAATGTGATTTGACGAATTATGTTTGTATAAAGAATATAAGATTTTTTATTAATAGAAATCGATTCAACTGGACACATGTTCTCTTTGAGGAAACCGTACAACAAATTATATAGTAAAAAAATATAAAATTATATAAATTTATTGTGTAATATATTTTTTATAGCTTGGATTAAATGCTGAATTATGAATTAAATTTATTTTATATTAAAAAAAATTGAAAGTTTTTTTTTAAACTCATTTTCGTTTGCTTTGAAAGAAAACGTTTGCTTGCATTTAACTTGAGCGTAGGAGTCCAGCATCTTCTCGTTTGTTATTTAATAGACAAATAATCCATCAAAAGTCTAATTACTAAATGTTTTATCAAAGATAAATTGTGACTTTACTTTTAATACAGCTGTAATATCTAAATGTAAACACGTGCTACTACAAATATGTTTATGAGCAATTGCAATTAAAGGTTAAAGAGCAATTTTAACGAGTAGTTTTTTTAATTCTCTATTACAGTGGCAAATTTAACTAAAGAAAAATTAAAAGAAAAATAAAAATACACAAATATAAATACAATTTGTAATAAAATATAAATTTTGTATTTTAACAAAGACTTGAAATACTTCGTTATATATTTTACAATAAAATGTATTTTGTTTAAACAAAATTTTAGTTTCACTGAAAAACATGACAAGTAAAAGAAAAAATTATCAATTTCTAGTCTTTTGTCAGATAAAGAAAAGCATGTTTATCAAATAAATAAAACATTATAATTGTTTTCAAACTAAATATACATTTATTTTCTATTTTTTATAGATGCTGAAAGTTAACAATTTTAAGTTAATATAAATATTTTTTTATATAAATAAAAGTAATTTAATCATCGTGTAATTTTTTTTAATGCAATGCTTATAACATGTTATTCTTTCACTCTTTATTTGGGAAAAATGGCTAATTGAATGAAATATTATTGTTATGGTCAAAGAATGAATTTCAAACATAATCAGTGATTATCTTTTAACTTGATATTCGTTGATATAATTTCTGCTTCATAAGTCCCATATTCAATTTCTTTTTTAAAATAAATGTTCAAAAATGTATCAAACTAATTATTATTGTTATTGAAAATGCATTTGTCATGAAGACTGAAAAGTGACTTTGCAATATCTTGCCAAAGGTACAATTTTTCATTTTTAAATTAAAATGTTCAATTCTGCCTTCTTTCAATTTAACTAAAATATATTTTACTTTAATTTTGACAGGCTCGTAAATTGTTCATTTATTGTATCATAAAATAAATGTTTTAACTTAATTAAAAATTTTTTTTAACAAAATTAAAAAAAAACTTATCCTAACCTCCGCGTAACGTTTGGGCAAGCCGGCTTGGTGCAACGTCCTGGACAAGTCGTGGATGTCAATCCTCCCTTTGCCGTCCAGGTCCAGGCTCTGAAACATTTTCTCGAAGCGTTCCTCGTCTTGCGAAGACGTCTCTTGCAAGATGTGCGCCACCCCGTCATTTTTTTTACCCCCTGGCATCCTTGTCCTGTTTATTTTCGTCTTTTCATCGAACGTAAATCAAATATTATTTTCTCTCTCACTCCTTTACTTGTTTCAATCTACAAATCAAAAAATTCGTTAAGTTAGAAAAATTCTTCTCAATAAACAAAAAATATTTAAAAAACAATTACTGTATTGACAGCCACAAAGTACGCATGAACCACGTAGCCGAGAACGACGCATGACACGCGAAATTCTTTTCATCTAAATAAAGTGACAAAACGGCCGTTAATCCGTGCAGTTGCACGGCTTCGCACGGACCTCGTTGCAAATATTACACTGTGCGCGCGAATAACGGTTTTGCGTTGCTCAAAACTGGGCAAGCTAATTTATGTTTTTTTTTATTTTCTGATGAAAGGAATTGGAGAGGGGGGAGGAAAGTTGGCAGTGACGACTGTTCGCGAGAGGAACGCTGTCCACCTGGACAGATCGGCGAAATTTCGGACAGACGACGGCAAACGTAGGACCTGCGCGATCGATTTTCAGCTGGAGCTGTCTTTTCGCTCTCTCTTTCCTCCCTCTTCCTTCTCTTTCCAGTTTCAAGTTACAAGTAGCGCCATCTTAAATGAAAAAGGACAACTTGGAGTGTGGAAAGACATTTTTTAGAACTGGGGTGGCGGGGGTGGCGTAATTTACTGAGTTAATAATTGCGAGAATTTTTCAGAGCGAGACATTTTTTCATAAAATGGAAGAATTATTTATAAATAAGCAGTCTAACAAATCATTCTCAAATTGTTTTTCAAAAACTATAAAAGGAATATAAATGTTAAAAAAACTTGTATATCAATTGCAAAAAATAATGAAAGTAAAACAGGAGATCTGATAAATTATATCTAATCTTCAGTTTAAAAAAATATTATTATACATTCAACTATTAATTTGCATACTATATACTTTAATAATTTTTAATATCCATTTATTTTTATTGCTCTTATTTATTTAATGTAAATGTTAATATTTGTGTTAGTAACACATTTGCTAATCTAAATTTCTCACAAAAATTGCTAATCAGTGATATCTCAATAAACACACAAAGTTTTTAAAACTTTTTAGTTTTAAAATCTCGCATTTCATGTGAGATGTGTATTGGTTAAACAATCAGTTAGGTGTTTTATTTGTTAATATATATCTTCTAAAAGTGCAATATGTTTAATACATTTTATTTTTAAAAACATAAATAAAAATGATTTATAAAAAATGCAAGAATTATTTATACAATAAATCAGGAAACTATTACATTAATGACGTTTCGCCATTTTCCTTTCCAGTTTTCGTTGTTTCTTGTCGTCTTTTTCTTGATCGACTGGCGGCTGTGCGAAAAACCAGGGTCCCAAAATGTTCACCCAAAGCATGTACAGACCGCGTATAGGTGCCTAAATAAACAATAATTAAATATTCATATTTGTGGCATATCAGATTGACTTTCATTAATTTACTCACCAGCAACCACAGGAGCCAGATATAATTTGAGAATAGTGAAAATATTTGAACACCTGAGGTCAAAATAATTAAATCTTTGACGTGCCTAAAAAAATAAATTACAATTAATGCGTATATAACATATATAACAAAAATTATTTAGCAAACTGTTTAATTGATTAGTTTTCTTTTATTTTATGAAAAAAATAAAACTTACTCAGAAATACCTCCTTCCATGTTCAAGTCAATACCAGAATCTATAAGCTGGCCAGACTCAGTGTATTTTGCTCTTGCCATATAAGACATAAACTGATATGCTGCAGAGTAAACGATAGCAGACAGTATTGTTAATATCTAAATAATAAATAAAATTACATTATTAGATACAGAAAGAGCTCCAAAATTTTTTTTTTATTTCACAGGATTTTTACCCTAATAGCAAGTATAATTGTAAATGATTTACATAAAATTTTGTACAAACGTTTTCATAAAAATTTATATAAATGGAACTTCTCATTGAGCTGCGTTATTTACATAAATCATTTTCATAAAATTAAAATATTTTTAATTAGATGAACAATTCTGCAATTTGAAAGGCTTTATGAATTATTTCTAATTCATTTAATGATTATTAAAAATTTGCTATGTATTTCAATGAATAAAAAATATTATTTTACTTTATTTATATGTAGTGAAATGTACTTATAATATTTATCAAATTGCAAGTATTTCTCAATCAAAATTTGTGATTAATTAAATTAGTGTTTTATTGTTAGATATTCAACGGCCTGAGATTAGTCCTTCTAAAATTTGGAAAAAAATCTGAAAAAATTGCAAGAAACGCCACTGTTAATATTAATATTTCATAGAAAATGTTTATAATTTTTAATTTATTAATAAACGATACAAAATAATTCTTTCAAACAAACAAACAAAATTAATGTATAATTGCATGAATAAAATTGTATAATATAATCTGCCCAATGCACAGAAATTGTCAAATTTTAAAAATTGTATAGAAGAAAAATTATGTTTTCTAATGCAAATAAGATGAAGTATGTTATATATGAAACAGATTTTTCCATTCTGTTCTAATAAATAATTAAAACATATTTAAAGAATTAAAGAAAAACAATTATATACTAATATTTATTAATAAAAAAAACATATATAAATGATTTACATAAATAAAACAGCCCAATGAGGAGTTACATATATGTAAATTTTAAGTAAATCTTTTATATAAAATTTACATCAAAATTACATAAACGTAGCTATTAGGGTAGTAAAATTTTTGGTGACGTGAAAAAATTAAATTTAATTAATTTTACATTGATAATAAAAAGACAATTTTTTACGAATACTTACAGTTGTTAACGTTGTAAATTCAAAAACCACCATCGTAACAGAGAGGTGCGTTACCACTGCGACAAACACCATATTTCTGTAATAATTTAAGGTAGCTATATTTTCCTCTACTATTTGTTTAGCCCCTCTGGTAGCGGTTTTCGTACTTTTAACTGGAGGCTGTAATTTCCAATGTTTTTTCATGATCAATTGACAGAAAAAAATGTTGAATTTATATTTATTTATATTTAAGGCACAGGTGAATGAATTGGCATAAATATTGAATATGTTTTTTAATTCTTATCTTGATTATAACTTACCGCCATGATTAAAGATTAATTTCCGGCTTGCTGACTTTAGTTGGGTGCAAAGATAAATAAGAATGTGACAATAAAACGTGTGAAAGTACAATTGTTTGAAATAATGTCACATGGCAAAAGTCAAAATCAGAGTTTACGTATGTGAGCAGACGGCTTTTATTTGCCGTTACGTCAACAGCATCACGATGGCACCGATAACGTCATAAAAACTCGGTCGGTAAAATCGAAATCTAGTTTATCTACAAAATCAACAAAAAAAAAAACTTGAGAGAAACAAGAATCATAATTTTTTGTTTAAATGAAATAGTGTGTTGAAAAGTTTAACAATTTTTGAAGTTGTTTATAAATAAACAAATTAAGCATGTCCAGTTTGCTGAATTGTAGTTTACAAAAAAGCAATCAGTTGTTGGCAAAAATTAAACCGTGTAATATAGGTTAGATTTTTAATTATTAATACTAATTATATTATTTGAAGCAAAATTTGGTTCAATTTAATAGTAAACTTTTATTTATTTAGTATTTATATACTGTTGAATTTGATTGTAAAATATCTTTTTAGAAATTGTCAGAGGTGCTGCAAAAAAGAGCAGATCGTCAACACAAAATGCAGGAAATTCAAAACCAAAACACAGAACATGGAAAAAAAGCGACGGAGCCTCAGTTCATGCTGGAGAAATTTTGGTGACACAAAACTGGACGAGGTTTCATCCAGGTTTAAATGTAAGAACACTTTTTTTAATTACTATGTAAAGAATTTTGAAATTTTAATTTTGATTAATTGTTTTAAATTTTAGGTCATTATGGGACGAAATGGAACTCTAAATGCAATGGAATCTGGAAAAGTCATGGTAACTTGTGAAGTAATCAAACCAAAATGGGATCATACATGGGTCGAAATCAATTATGGGGGAAGAGAAAATGATAAAATTTATAAAAAACATTACCACGTTATACCTGATAAACAACATCACCGATTTAAATTGATAGATACAAATTAATTTAAGAAATTAATGTAAATGTAATTTAAAAATAAAAATGTATTTGAAAAAATATTAATTATTATAACGTAGTTTTATATTATATACTTTGTATATTTTAGTTAATTTATATACATTTTATCGTAACAAATTATGTAACTCTTTTGGCTATTCATACAACACTAGATTCTGCCCATTGAAAAGATTGGTAATTTATTTTCTCTTCATCTTCTGACCAGGATGCCAAAACAAGCGTTTTGCGTACATTGCAAGCCACTCGACATTGAGCTATTAAACTTATGGGACTCATTTTTTCTTTTCTGTCTTGACAGTTAACTATAAATAATGCATGGTACATAATTGGATCCCCTGAAACATAAAATAATTCATTTAATTTATGCCATTGTATTTATAAAGAATTAAAAAAAACTATCAATATTTGTATTATTTTAATCACCAGGATAGGCCAAAAAGTCGCCACCAAATTTTTCTCCAGTCGTAATATAAAATCCCTTGTCCCAAAGATCTTTGTAAACTGCGTATCTAAGTTTCTCCTCTTTCGTTTCAGGATAATTGAATTCTGCTTTTACAATATTTTCTTCTTTAGTCCAAGGATATGCTAAAACAATTTTGATTAAAATTATATCTCTTATTTATAAAATTTTACTCTGAATCTGTAATTTTGTACCTAAATAAACTTGTACTAAGGCATCATTTTTGTCCAGTTCAGGTAACTTTGAAATTTCTTCTTCCAAAATAGCTTCTTCATCGACTTGTACATTGTCAAGAGCCTCTCTAGTTTTGTCGTCCACTTTTTTTCTAGTCGTCTTTTTTCGAGAATCTAGCCCCAATAACTTTCGTTTTTTTCCCTCCACAATTTTACCCATCATATTCATAATCTGAAATGTAAACATTTTTTATTTATAATAATTAAATCATTAATTAAACATTTATTTAAATTTAAATTTGCTTACTTTAATTTTTAATAAATATTTAAATCGTGCAAATAAATTTAAATGTTCATTATTAATTAAATCGAATAATAAAAAATTAATAATATTACATACTTGTTTCACTCGGCATTCTTTTAGAATTTCCTTTTGCTCTTCAAAAAGTTTATCCCTATAATCCAAGAATACTTTTCTCAATAAATCGTTGGGCTCTTTATTTAAATTGGAATACTCAATTAGTCTTGCAAAATTGTTGTCCAATAAAAGTCTGGCTTCTTCGGGTAACAAAAGCAGAGGTAAACCTTTCATGACTTGTTGCGTTTGTCTTGGTAAGTACCCTATTAAGTCGCTAACAATGTGATGATCTTTTCTTAATGTGTACCAGTCTGCAAAAGTCATAATTTGTTATTTAAAAAACCTCGATTCAAAATCTTTAATAAATACACTATAACATTTAATTAACAAACCAAAATGTCACTTAAATAATCAACTTTATTTCAAATTCATTTTAATTGTGATTCAATATTTTAATTATGATTCAATTAAAAAATGTAACCTACAAATTAAAGAAAATATTTGTTATCTCACCATCTGCAGTCCAAACATAAACTTTGCCTGCTGACAGCACCAAATCAATCATCTTTTCTTTCAAAAGTTCAATCCACTTTTAAAAGTCCAAATCAAAACAAACCTAACCGAACCTAACCTCAATCTTTTTGCAACAATTTCTCAGTCCAACTACTCACTTGATTGTTGAGTAAAATTTTGGATTAAACTTGCTTTACTGTTCTCACTCGATAACCGTTACTTTTGGGTGACAAAAAATATGCAAAACTAGTTGTTTTATTTTTGCTTGGTAAGCGGCGTTAATGCGTGTCCATGTTTGCGTGCGCGTACTCCATTTTTGGATCGTTTTCTGACGCAGCCGCGCGACGACTTTTCGCACACAACACAGTGTCTAATCATAGGTGCTATCCACTTGGCAGAGTTAGATGTTGTTGATCAGCGCGGTTTGCTTCGCGATAGCGATGTCCGAGCGCGCGTCGTGATACGCTTTAGAGTCGCGCGTTCATTACTCAACGAAAACAAAAAAAGAACGAAATGGCAACCCAAAAGGCAGGTGGACAGGTCGTCCGCAAAAAGGTCCAGGTAAGCCATGTCTAACCTGAAGACAACCCGTCCATCGACCGGGACAACACTTTTGCCAGACACTTTTTTTTATTGTTTAATTTGTTACTTGATTTTTGTGTATACTTATCTTTCCGTGTATATATAGACAATATTTATTGCCTTTTGAATTTTATGAATTTTATGGCTATATACATGTCTATAAGGTGATTATTAATATGAATGAATGAGTGTCAGAAAATATCGTGTGAAAATCATCCAGAATGAAATTGCATAACAAATTTTCAAATCGAAATGACTTGTGATAAAACAAATTTCTCTATTTCCAAATAACAATTTAGTCAGTAAAATGTTTATATAAAATATATTTCAACATTTGCTTTATAATTGAAAGAAATTTTGATTTTATTTTTAGTGGCACTTTAAAATTTATACAAAAAATCGTTTTTTTTTAGTTTAATGTAATTTGTTGTTGTTATTAAAATTAGCTGTTTTAATGTTTAATTGAAAAAAATTAGACGATAATAATATGTGCAGTGACAATGATATTGTAATTTTAATAGAAATTGCTTTATAATAATTTTTAACTGATTGAGACATAGTTTTGTGTGAAATTAAAGACTTTTAAACAAAGTTTGATCAGTCTTTGGTAGTCGTAATTGATTATTAAACAAAGTTTATTTCAATACTATATAAGATTTATGTTAATTGCCTTCATAAAGTTGCGACGATTTGACTGTTATTGCTATTTTATTACAAATTTTGAATGAATTAAATTGAAAACTAAGAAAATTAAAAATAAATATCCAAATTGCGTTATAATATTCCAAGGTCTTTTAATATTTTATTTAGAATAATGAAAAACTTAGAAAACACACAAATGTATTAGAATTAAGTTCAATATTTGAGTAATAATAAATTTAAAATTACAATAATTTTTAAGAAATAGCAAATTTCAACTCTTTTTATGAACTTAAATTTTAATAATTTAATTTTTTTCTTATTGCATTTATAATTTATTACAAAACTGCATTTAAATTTAAATATTCTAAAATCGATTCTAATAATTTTTTCTTAGCCATCTTATAAAAGCGAAAATTTAACTAAATGAACTTTACTTTTTAAAATTTGACAAAGAAACTTTTTACTGAAATATTGAATTTACTTCCTTTCGTAAAAAACCTTTATTTGAACTATAATGTTACTGAAAAATGAAAACAATTTTACTTTTTTTTTAATTCAAGGTGTCTATGGTGATAAGGGATGAAGTAGAAAAACGTCACAGAGCCGGCATCAACTCGCTTCAATACGATCCAGCATTGATGAGATTATACTCGGCCGGTCGAGACAGCATTATTCGAATATGGAACTGCAAAAATATGAAGGATCCTTACATACAGTCAATGGAACATCACACGGATTGGGTCAACGATATAGTACTTTGTTGCGGTGGCAGGCATCGTAAGAAATTTTATTTTACAATACAATTTATTTTAAATGTTTGCTAAACTGGAATGTATTTCTTAATCTTAAATTATGCAACAATTATCATATTCAATAATTATTATTTTACAGTTATATCGGCGAGTTCGGACACAACAGTCAAATTATGGAATGCTCACAAAGGATTTTGCATGTCGACTCTGCGAACCCACAAGGATTACGTGAAAGCTTTAGCTTATGCAAAAGACAGAGAGCAAGTTGCCAGTGCTGGCTTAGACAAAGCAATTTTCCTTTGGGATGTGAATACACTCACAGCACTCACGGCAAATAACAACACCGTAACTAGTGCGTCATTTTTTATATAAAATATTTACACCGAGATAACTGTGAACCTTTTTTTGTTAACTGATATAATAACCAATTTACCGCAATTAACGATTAACCTAAAACGCTCTGTTTTCTAGCAAAAATTGGAAGTTTAATTTAGTTCCGAAATTAGCAAGAAACGCTACCTATCTCAGTTGGCGATGCCACGCGAATAATGTTAACATTCTTTGTTTTCGAAATTCGTCACAGCTCACTACCTATTTCGGTAAATCTCCGCCCCCTTTGTGTTGAATGAAAATAAGAATGTGTGCGTGCAAGCTTCTTTCCCGTTCAAGTCGATATAAGCGTGCGCACGCACACTCTTATTTTCATTCGACACAAAGCCGGCGGAGTTTTGCCAAAATCGGTAGTGAACTGTGACGAATTTCAGAAATGAAGAACGTTAATGTTTTTTGCGTGACACCGTAATTACATGAAAATGTGGACATTGTTTTGAGAACACTTCATATTTCCTAAAAAAAAAGACCGTAACATCACTTACGGTCTTTTTCGCTAGTAAATGCGACAAGATTACGGCCATCGATACAAATTTCAAAACACTTTTTACGGTTTTCTTGTTTGGTTTTAACGTTTATTTAAATATTATTTTCCAAATTTAAAAAGACGTAAGTGCACTTACGGATCTTTTAAATGATTTTTTATTAACAAAAAATCATCATAAGTGCATTTTCGATGTTTTTTAATTAAAAAAAAGAATTGTTTATTGCAGAATCAGAAAGAGTGTATTATTTTTACCTTAAGAGAGACTTCAAATTTCATTAAAATTAATTTTCAAGATTGATTTTGAGTTCAAATAGTTTTTTTGCATATTTCTAGAGTTTACGTTTAATGCACTTATCAACTTTTTTAATTTGTACGGCAGTCAACATGTTGTTTAAAGTCATGTTGAATTTTCAACAACCTGTTTACATTGCACCCAGCGAAAGTTTAACGGACTTTATTTACTTGTTTTAATTTTACTACGATTTTCATCAATTCTAGGTGTTAATAGAAGTTTTATTTGTGCAATATATATTTTAATAAAGTTCATAAAGTCAATTTTTTTAAACAATATTTGTATGCAGTACTTTTTTCGTTTCTCTTTACCTTTGACAATAAAATTCTTGAGTTTGTTGTAAATACTATTAACAGGAATGATTTTAAGTTATTTTTAATTCTTGTTTTCTTTATTTTCAGTTATATCATTATTTCTGTAACTTGACTGGAAATTTCATTGACATGTGAACAAAACGTAAAAGCTTTTAGTTTCAGAATAAATCCCTTTTGTCTTTTTGATTTTGAATGAATTATGGGATAGCATTGGCCAACGTGAAATACAGTTAATCATGTGAAAAACTAATCCAAAAATAAAATGTAAACCCTCGTCTATCAAACAAGCTTAGAGTATATCAAATTTCAGTAATAAGTTGTATTTTTAAATTTCCTTTTGTTAACCCAATTTCGAACAAATTTTAATCAACGTAATTTAGACATTTTACGTTGAACTTTCTTTTGGATTGTATATTGTTTTATAAGACGTTAACATAAATAAAAAAATTATGCTGAAATTGAAAAATGTATATTCAAACTTCGTGCCAATTTTTCAACTTCAACTTGTTGTCAAATTAAATTGCCTATAAATTGTACGAGTAAATCCAAAAATAAGAGGAAATCTGAAACCTCTTTCATTGTAACGTGTGATTTTTTATTGGCAATAAAATCTTTCATGTTTTGATATAATCACTCAACTCGACGTCTGATTTGTTTCGTGTTTTGATTGTAAATCACTTTTCACGCGGCCGATCAACCACAAGATTTATCACAAAAAAATAGCCGATTATCAGGCTGCCGGATGACGTCACAAATCAAGGACTGTGCACGGCTAGACCAAGGCATTTCTGTGCTCTACATTTATTTTGGAAAGAAGCTTTTCTTTACGGAAGCAAGTGGCTCGAACGTTATATATACGCGTGTTAATAGATAGAACCGTGACTCTGGCTTTGAAGGCTGAATGTCCCCGGTTGTACGAGCATCGGCGATTGACTGTGTGCCAAATGAATTTTTCGAAAATAAAAGAAAAAAACGACACCGGTTTTGTCTAACAAAGTCACCACTTGAAGAAACTTTTAGTTTCGTTTAATTAAACAAACTTCACATAAAAATAAAAAATCAACATGAATAAGAATTTATGTCAAAATGAAAAATGTAAATAAAAGGACTGAAATGATTTTTTTTTAATATTTTGTACTTTTATATATTATTTTATAAAAAATAGGGTTAATTAAATGAAATTTATTAACTGATAATAAACTGAAAAGTAAAAGTTGAATTTTGAATTTAAAAAAATGAATTGTAGATTACGAGTTTTGTTGTAATCGACGAAAAATTAATAATCAATTGAAACATTTTTGGCAATTTGCCATTCCATCCTTGCACCAACTTGAACTTTAAGATAATCTGGCCTTGATTCTGATAAAATTATGCGAAAGCAGGGATAAATGATTTTGAACGCAGTAAATGTAAAACTGACTGTGTATAGCTGAGAATTAGCAAAGTGTTTTCTATCAATTACTTAAAAGGTTGTTAACATGCCACGTTTTAAAAATATAAATTAGTTCAATTTACTTAATTTGTATACTAAATTGACTTAAATTATAATTTGTTTTCCTTTCTATCTTGCACGTGTTTTAAATTAAATAACGTTTCAAGAGATTTTCTTTTTGTATATTCATTTGAAAATTGTACATTTTCTTACAGCCTATTCTTCTAAAAATAAAATTTTTCCTCGGCCAAAATAAATGTACTACAAAATATTAATGCTCACCGTCCACCACCTGTCATCAGGGAACTGTGATTAGAAAATGGTCCCCCATAAAAGTATGGAGAGCTGTCACCGTAATAAGGCATTTTTAAAGTTTAAAAGCAGTGACGACAAAACAAGCACACGATTTTACGATTTTTTTATGTTTTTTGGAAAATCGGTAGTGTAAAAAAGGCACAATCTACGAATTTTAAACGGCTGCAGGTGCAACAAACATTCTCACGGTTCAAGGAGCCAAGACCGACTGAGTTTAAGCCAGCGACCCAGTGTAATAATAGAATTCTAGTATATGAAGCTTCTTAGCATCTAACTTTACCCTTAACTCTGTAATAATTGTTGTAATTGTGGATATTTCAGACAATAAAACACACGACTTTTAACGAGCCGTCGAATCAAATCATTCATTTATTACATTTTGACACATTTTAAATTTTGTTTGCATGGTTGAAGGTTGAATTTAGTTGCATTTTTGACGTTTAGAACTAACATAAAAATGATTTATATTCTTGATTTAAATGTCAACTAATTATGACTTAAATTGTATTTTACTATTGTTCTGTACTTGCTGTAGATAGTGTCATTAGAAATCTTTATTTTTAGTAAACATATTTTTGGTAACATTTTATTTTTAGTTTTTTTATTTAAATAGATTTGATAAATTCAGTCCTGTAATTAAATTTTGAGTTGAAATACTCAGTCCAAGGAAGAATTACTTTTTCCATTTTACAAATTGAACATTTTTTATTTAAATATCTGGAAAGTCTCTGCTACGTCCAGTAGTTGAGAAACTTTCTTTTCCTTACGAGAGTGGGAAAAGTAATTATTTTTACCGCACGTGTAAGGAAATAGTATATTACTTGACTGGATGGAGAAGTAGGAGTTTTCTCCCACGAGTGAAAGTGGGGCCACGAACGAAGCGAGTGGTTGAATCCCCTACTTCTCCATCTAATCAAGTACGATATTTTCTCTTACAAGTGCGGCAAATGTGCCATTTTTAGTGAGAAAATAATTAATAAAATATAAGAAAAAAATTACATAATCATTCTCACGAGCGAAACGAGTAACGGGGTCCAGGGGCGGAGAGGGGGGAAGTGTTGGGGAGGGGGGCCCTCCCTAGAAAAAAAAAATTAATGAAATTTTAAATGAATATTAAACATATTATCTTACGAATATTGCAATAAATATTTAAAAAATAAACGACAATTTAGTATATTTAGATAAAAAATAGTTCAATTTGTTTACTTTTTAATGTAATTTTAACAAACTAAATACAAAAGTTAAATAAAAAATCTCTTGAATAAATTCGAATTTAAAATCAGTTGAAAACAATTAATTAATTAGGAAATTTTTAAATATTTGAATAAAATTTGGTATTAAAAAGAATAAAAAGCATAAATAATTTAATACAATTTATTTTTATAAATATTATTTTATTATATGAATTTTCCGAACGTTCCGAACGATGGGCAGTATTGGCAGGGAATGAATGCGAACGCAGACGACTTACTTAAGTGGGGGTCAACTTATCTCACTGCTCCCATCTAATTATCGACGCTCAGCGAATGGGACGCGTTTTCTTCAGTTGGAGAAAAGCTTGTTTCTCCAACTCTTAAAAATGGGAGAAATGGGCATTTTTACCGCACGTGTAAAGGAAAATAACATTTAATTAACAAAGCTCTTGCAAACTTGTATTGAAAATTTGTAAAATTTTTAATTGAAAAACACTTACCGGCACACCGTAATCCCTGTCGAAATAATCCATACAACATAGACCCACAATGATCGCAAAATGTGGGCGACATAAATGTGTGTGTACGAAATCTATGTGGAACATCAACCTTAAATCTTTCCCTTAGATACTAAAAATAAAAGGAAGCAAGCTTAATTAACAAATTCACTTATCAGATATTAAAATGTTGATGTTAATATGTAGTTTAAATTAAAAAATTTATTTTATTAATAAAAATTATATTATTATGTAAAATTATAAATATAAATAGCCTGTAAAATTCCTTCGACGTTTCTTAAAAACATTGATCAATTAAAATGACATATTTATTAAAATTATATATCAGTCAGACTGATTCCATGCTTGTATCACTTATTCTGGACATTTTTCAGTAGTATACAAGATTTAATTAAAATTATTCAAAATTTAAGTCAGTTTTTAGTGATATAATAAATTAATGTTAATTTAATTTATATAATATACAAAAATTATTTAAAAACTAATTAAATAAAATTAATATTTAGTTGACTTATATTTTTTTGGATTCATTAATATAAAATTTGAATACAATCATTTGAAATACATTAACCAAAAAATTTCTGTAAAAGTTTTTTTATGTAAAAATGATTTATCTTTTGAATGAAAAATTCACATCTATTTGAAGTTTTATTTTAAAACAAATAGAACCTCATGAAACTAGCGCAAACTTTTTTAACGGAAAATTCAAAATAAAATGATTAAGATACACATAATGAACTAACAAAAATGTTCTAGAATATTATGAAAAAAACGTAATATTTTTTTGAATTTATATTAGATTATCATAATAAATCTTATTGCAATATTCTTAATAATTCATAACAAATAATTAAATCATAAACAAATAGCCCAATGTAATGCAAACATTTATTGATCATTTTATAAATAAGAAACAATGAACTACTGTTGTTTTTGATACTTTGTTATACTATATTTTATAATTTAATTACTTATTATGAATTAATAAGAATATTTTACACAGATTTATTATGAGAATCCAATTTGATAAAAAAAATCTTGTTTTTTTGGTTTTTAAATATATTAATAATTATTGTTACACTTGTCTTAATAATTTGATGACAAAGTTTGTGTGAGAAATTCTACCCTAGTTTAACAAGAAAGAAAAAAGTAAAAGTAAAATAGGTAATCTTGAAAAACTGATTTCTACTTTATCGACATCAAATATGCTTGAAA